>JAOTAX010000002.1:28534555-28549458 GCA_025629825.1 Erythroxylum guanchezii
TAAGTAAATAAAACAAGCATGCAATTGAAAGAGAAAAAAAGTAAATAAAATAAAATACCTAAAATAAATAAAGAGTAAAAACAATTGGAAGAGAAAAACAATAAACAAATACATAAAAAATAATTATATGAATAAAGAATTTAAAAGTATGAAAAAGTAAAAGTAAAAGTAAAAGTAAAAAAAGATTTAAAATAAAATTTAAAATTTAGAATAAAAATATAATAAGTAAATAAATAGACACAAAAAAAAACAAATAAGTAATAAGTAAATAAAACAAGCATGCAATTGAAAGAGAAAAAAAGTAAATAAAATAAAATACCTAAAATAAATAAAGAGTAGATACTACAAGCAAAAGTATTCAGATTAATTACAAGACTTAAGAATCGAAGAAAAGGAAGGCAAGAGTTTAAAAAGCCTATAAAAAGAGAATGACCTCTTTATAAAAAGAAAAGAACCTCTCTATATAAGATCCTCTACCTCTATCCAAATTTACAAAAGTTTCCTATTAAGGATCATGTCATCAGTAAGCTACAGTAGAATCATATCATACTTGATCAACTTTACCCCCTCCTAAAAAAATATGTTTAGGTCTTCATCTTCTTCTCTTATAGTCCTTAAGTACAATTTTTTCGCACTTTCTCACTAGTGTTAGGATGTCTCTTTTCAACATGTCTGAACTACCTAATGTTAGCTACCCCCAACTTGTCTCCTACCACCAATGTTGCGAATATTGAACCAGACTTAGTACCAGATTGGGTTCTTATACAGTATTGTACCGGTACCGGTTAATTCCGAGTATCGTTTCAGATTATTTTTTAAATTTATGAAATAGTCCCTGAATTTTTTAGAAATTGCAAAATACTTCATTGTCATATTGTATTGTTGTACTGTATATACTATATAAGTTTACACCAACCTTGTTTTCAAAAATCATAATAATAAATAATAACCACAATTAATAAAAAAATAACAATAATTTTTAGATATTTCACATATACATAATAACCACAATTAACATAAAAAAGATAATAATCATCATACAAATATAAAATTAAGAACAATACAAAGTAAATATTACAAATTCATCATATAATAAATAATAATTACATCAAAATATCCAATAAAAAGAATAATAAATATCCGTAACTCTCAAACTATTACAATTTACAACAAGAGTTTGGGATGAGGAACCAACCAACCAACTAGAAGTAAAACCTGTAACAAAACATTTACAATTATATTATATATATAGAATTTAACATATACATCAAATATAAGTAAAATTTAAAGAAAAGAAAAAACAAAAACTTGGAACTTCAATCAAACATCTATGGGAGGATTCTCGCTATAACTACACTAATCCTAGTTATCATTTGATACAAAAATCTCATCATTGAGAGGAGTCTCATCATCATTATCATTCAAATTCAATGCACCAAATGACATGTCAATGCTTGCCCAACTAAGATTATCTTCCAAGTGATTCACATCTATCAAATATGGTTCCTCAAAAATCTAATCCGCTAAAAGATCAATATTATTAATAGAAATTGGATCTGTTGAACTACTTGTGCTATTAAGATTCCTAGTAAACAATAAAATTTAATTATTAGAAAGTATATGCAATTATATCGAAATTAATATTAATAATGATAATAACATAACTTTCCCAAAGCTTTAAATTGCATCGAACGAATACCAAGTCATCCAATCTCTTGTCCTCCATTCTATTCCTTGTCTTGGAATGAATGAATTCAAACGTACTCAAGTTCCGTTCACAACCTGTTATATTCACACATTGGCTTAAAATCTGAATTGCAAACCTTTATAATTCTAGAACACCACTTCCGAATTAATCCCACCAAGAAATTGTAAGTTGTAAGATATCAAAAGTAACGTTACAAACAAAATAAAGTGATAATTAATTTTTAACAAATAACAAAAAGGAAACAAGTAATACCCAGAGAAAGTTTTGCTCTTTGTTGAATAGCAGTCGATAATCCAAAATCCCCAGAAGATAGGTTATAAAGCTCTATTTGTGAGCTTACAAGATCTTGCATCATTTTATGGCTAATAATTGTTATAATAGTGAATAACATTCCTCTACTAACTTTAGCTTTCTTTGTAAAATCTGCTTTAAAACATATACTAGGATTTAAAAATGTCCTAGCTGTAAACAACGGAGAAGAAAGTTGTCTTTCCCATCTCTCATTGACGATTGCAAGATACGGTGCGTACAAAGATGGCCATGTTTCAGATTGGCCTTGATTACTTCCTTGGCCCTTTCCATGGCATCATAAAAATATCCCATTGTTGCCTTTGCTTCACTATTAGCTGAGCAAAGCACTCTCACTAAAGACTCACAAACACGGATAATAAATTGGCATTAAAAGCAAAATTCTCTATCTTCCAGTATAATTCTAGAAACTTCCACTCCAGCATTAGACCTAGAATGCTGAGTTGCAACCCACTTATTATTCGTAAACATTTGTCTCAACTCTTTCTTCATCGTAACAAAAGACTGAAGTGATAAGAAATTTATTGCAAATCTCGTTATAGCAGGGCGACATAAATTCCTACCATTGGTAAAATTCCTTTCTCATTAAATTTAACTCCCATGCACGATTATAAATGAGGCTGGTCACCTTTTTAGCTTTCTGCATAGTCTTATCAATAATAGGAAAATACCTAGGATCCCCTATATTCTCCAACATTATGTCAATGCAATGTGTAGCACAAGGAGTCTAAAAAAAAGAATTATACTTATTTTGTAAGCTTCTTCTTATTGCTTTATAAGTAGCATCATTGTTAGTAATAAACTGAACAATATTTTCTGGGTCTACTTCATTCACAACTTCATCAAGTATCTCAAATAAAGTATCAGTATTTCTAATTAGGCCAAATGCATCAATAGACTTAAAAAACATTGAGTGATTTGCAGAATAAAACAAAAATTAATAATAGGCTTTTGTCTCCAATTTGTCCAACCATCACATATGATTGAACACTCAAAAGTATCATGATTCACTCTTCTTTCTGTCAAATAACTTCTAATTTTAGAAACTGAACAACTCAAAAGTTTACTTCTTAAGTCATCAATTGAGGGAGCTTTGTATCCAGACCATAAGAGGTTATTGCATCCACCATAGCTCGATAATAATAAGACTAAAAAGCATTGAATGATGAACCTGTATCATACCACCATCTAGCTACTGCCACATCGACATTGTGAGTCATATCTCTTGATTGCATTGCACTATGAATTGAAGGTTGTGCTTCAAGAGTTGTTTATGGTGCAAAAAAAACTAGTCATCTACCTTCTTCTTTTCCTCACATCAAGTCCAAGTGTAACATTCACTTCTTCCTAAGCCTGGGATGGAATACTACCAGTACCAGTACTAGTACCACTACCACCTTCAACATTTTCACTATCACCACAAAACCAACAAACAAACTTCCACTACCAATTTCAAAATTCAACCTTTCCCTTTTATCTTTCTCATGTTGATATTCTTTAAGCAATGTTTTCATTTGTCACTGCACATCATGGGTTACATTTTTACATAGTTCTACATCTCCTTTAACCCCAACTAAATGCTTCTTCAATCGAGTGATTCCTCCACCTTTCAAATGCTTCTTACAAAACAAGCAAATTGTATGATTATTCATACCTAAGACCAATGCAGCATGACCCCCAAGCTGGATCATTATATCTTCCTGAAGCAATTTGATCAGGAGTACTTGAACTTCCTTTCATTTATTTGTAACAAAAAATGAAGAAATTAGTTTTGTAAGAAATTAATACTTTAGTAGTTTCATCAACAAAATTAGTAGTGCTAATTGCTAGTCCTTCATGAGACAATGCACCATAAATAATGTCTTTACCTCTTTATATTGAGCCTAAAGAAGTAAAGATTCATGAAATTAGAGTAAAATTCAGAAATAGATAGACTTTCCTATTGGAGAGTATTAAATTTATGCTAAATTTAAAATTGAAGTATTGTTCAAAGATTTAAGATAATGACTCAACAAATTCAAAAATTCAAGTCTGAGTTAAACATCCTTAACTTCACTTAACATGTTCATCTTTATTCTTGTTTTTTCAGGAATATGATTATTGCCATCGACATATCTTCATAAATCCTTTCCTTTAATACATATCTTGAAATGGAATGCATAAGCTGAGTAATTTTTCATTAAGTTGAACTAAAAAACTTTCACACTTATCCGAAGATATAATGCCAAGGTACTATAAATAAGATAAAAACGGAATAATAAGAAAATAAGATTTTGAAAATGCAAAGACTATGGGATGGACTAATTTTGGGATAAATAAAGGTGAATATGCAAGAGATTTGAATCCTTAATGAGATGGGCTAATTTTGGGATAAAGATTAAAGACAACTTAGAGATATAGATTTTTACCTTTTTTGTTACTTTTCTACAAAATAATTACAATGACAAAACTTCCTTTTCGGCTTTTCCACAAGACCACAACTGAATTATTATTATACTCAATTAATTATTTACCCAATATCCAAATACCATTTCAATAATTTTAAGAATATATCGATTAATGATTTACTTTAAATTCTTTACAATTTACATTCTCGATTTTAAAGTTTTAAGTTAAGCTATGATACATGCCACACATTTCAAAGTTTCAATGACCAAAAAATTTAAGATAAATCAAGACAAATCAAGACATCAAGTATCAACCGAACCACAACAATGAACCAAACTCCTTTCATTCAACTCTAAATTCAATCCAATATCGTCCAACCATGGGCAAATCACAAATCCATTCATAATTTCATTATAACTTCCAAGTCCGACCCATTTACAATCACAACACAAATGCAATTAAGTAAAAAAAATTCAATTGAAAAGTGAAAACACAGCCAAACAGATTCACAATCGGTTTTTGGGTTGGGTTGGGTTTAGATCTGGTATTATTCCAGATTTGGCAGGTGCAGATGTGTGGAGGATAGGAGGAGAGCAACTGATGATGGCGTGGCGCGATGGTGGTCATCGTGAAGGAGGGCTAAAGCCTGATGGAGGTCTGGATGAGGCTCGGTGGTTGTCAATTCGTGTGGTGGAGGAAGATCTAAAGATGATAGTCGGGTGGTGTGGTGGTTCGAGGTTATCTTGTGACCGAAAAGGGAGGAGCACTGTCAAAGATGGAGAGGAGAATGAGAGAGAGAGAGAGAGTGGAGAAGAGATGAGAGCGTGAGATAGAGAGAGGATAGAGGCATGAGGTAAGTATGAGAGAGAGAGAAAAAAAATCAAATTAGCAGAGGATGAGTGCAAGCATCCGAGCTAGGAGTTTAGGGTAAACAATTTGAGTTTTTTTAAAAATATTCCTTAGATTTCTAAAATTTATAGTATCGGTCGATATATGGAATACCGGCAGATACTAACCGAAAACACAATTTCTCTTCTCATAATGTTGCATATCTAATGGAACGTCTTCATATCTTCCATTATTAACTTAAGAATATGCACTTATTTGATGAGCCAAAACTTTGCGCTTGGTCGGTCTAATTGTTAAATGATAAAATTTACCTTTTAGCTTGAGTGGTAACTTCTTTTCACATAAAACTCTTAATGTGCCACTCCATTTAAGCCATCCTGATTTGATATGGTGAAATATCTAGCCATTGCTTTGTATGATGGATCCAATGTAGTTTTAAAAAAATCTTTCTGTAGTATACCTTCAGAACCAATCTTTACCTCCACATTGAGTGCAATCCTGTGACATGAAAAATTACATTATAAGTGCTCAGTTTTAGTCCTACTCAACTTAAAGCCCTTTGACTTAAGCGTATCCCTCTAAAGTTTTAGCTTGACATTAACACCTTCTTTTGTTCATCCACTGAAACATTCTCATCAACAAATAATATATACTAAGGCACATCCCTTTAGATATTCTTGGTGAGTCCATCCATAACTATTGCAAATAGGAAGGTGTTTAATGAGGTTCATTAGTGTAGTCCGATATTAATAGAAAATACTTTGTATCTTCGCCTATCATCCTTAATATAGTTTTAACACCTTTATACGTATCCTTAATAACCCTTATATAAGTTATATAATGTCTCTATAATATTCCATTAATCGTCTAAGGTGGTGCAAAGCTTCTATTGTAAACGTCCTTAGTATGAAACCAAATTGGTTCTCTAAGATACATGCACCCTTTCTCACTATTTTCTCCATCACCCTCTCTTAAATTTTTATGATGTGACTGAGTGGTTTGATGCCTTTATAGATGTTACAGCTTTAGATGTGCCCTTTGTTCTTACAAAGAGGGATTAGTATGCTGAGTCTCTGCTCATCCGACATTTTGACAAACATAAGGATCATATTAAAAAGCTTGACTAACCATATAAGACCCTCCTATCGTAATCTCTTTCATAACTCTATGGGTAACTCATCAAGTCCTACTACCCTTCTACTCTTCATCTTCCTCAAACCTCTTTTAATTTCTTATCTTATGATTTGCTAGTAACAAGTGAAGTTACGATAATTCTCAAAAGTGCTAAGATCACCCAAAAAAAAGTTGTCATCTCCTCCTTCATTAAAAAGGCTATAGAAATATCTCTGTAATCTTCTCTTGATGCTATTTTCATCTACGAACATTTCATCATTTAGACGAAGGGCTTGATCCAAATTCATTGTTTTTTGCTCCTTAGCTCTCACTAGCTTAAATATATCTTTTTCTTCATCCTTATTTTCCAATCGTTGATATAAGTTCTTGTAGGTTCTACTTTTGGCTTCTGAGACCTTTTTGTCTTTTTCTTTGTCAGATTGTAACTCTATTTATTAGCTACCTTCTTTTCATCCATGTTACTATCTAATAAAGCTTTATAAGTAGCCTTTTTTATCTTCACCTTCTTTTGTACATATTAATTCCACTATCAAAACTCCTTCTTACAACCTCTACGTCCTTTAGAAACTCCTAAGATCTCTTTAACTACATTTGTTAAAACAGCTACTACTCCCTCCCATATTTGGTTAGTATCTCCTTCTATTTTCTGTTCTTCTCTAAATATTACTTTATCCTTAAGTTGTTTCACAATGTCTTTTTTTAGATCTCACCATCTAATTCTAGTGCACCACCGAGAACTTCTCTTCTTTTTATAATCCTTAATTATAAGATCCATGACTAATAACCTATGCTAAGTTGATATGTTTGAGTCACGTATAACCTTACAATCCTTTCAACTAGGTCAATTGCTTCGCCTTACAAGGATGTAGTCGATTTGTGTCTTTGCGATTCTGCTACTAAAGGTTAGCAAGTGCTCCTCTTTTTTTATTAAAGAATGAGCTAATCATCACCAAATCAAACACTACCAAAAATTTCATCAAAGCAGACCGACTATCATTCATATCTCTGTATCAAAATCCCTTACGAGCACAAGCATACATGTCTAATGTTGCCCTTATATGGCTATTAAAGTCTCCTCATATAATAACTTTTTTGCTCAGGGGAATCTGTTGAATCACCTCATCTAACTCGTCTTAGACTTTACACTTAAGTTGGTGTATACCACATTGAAAACAACATCTTTTATCTCAATCCTTAAGGACAAAATCCTATCATCTGTCCTCTTTACCCTCACAACATGGCATATGAATTCTTTGACAACCAAGATACTTACACCATTCCATTGTCTAAAACACCCTGAATATTAAATTTTAAACCCATTTATCTCTTTCGCTTAAGCCCCTGTCCACTGTCTTTTGGATGCATGCTATGTGAAATCTTATATTTATCTAAAATCTCTACTAATCCCAATGACTTTCTTGTAAGAGTTTCGATATTCTAAGAACCTATTTACTATTTGTTAATATCGTCTCCCCTTTTTTCCTAGAGAATCCATTGAAGGACTAACCATAATGCTATCATATGAAGTCAAAGTAGCCACAGCTATCCTTACACCCAACACAAATTCATCTTAACTTCAAATGAAGCCTAAGTAGTGTACACATACTAATTATAAAAAAGAAGAAGCATTATTCACATTTTACCCTGTAATTAAAACAAAATAAATATTGTAAAAATAAAAAAAATGATTTGATGTAAAAGAAGCGCCATATTGCTTGGTTAGTTAACAGCATTTATTGCATCAATCAAAAAGTGTTTGAACATCTTTGTCTATCGTTTTTACTAGGAAAAGAAATAGGCAAACCAAAAAATCAATCACCAATCCTGCCATTAAAAACAAGAGTCTGCCCGTAGTCATTGGGTGTAACTTAATAGCATAAATCTTATGATTTGGTAAAATAAATTTCTTCTAGGTTAAAATTTTAACTTATTTTCCTTTTAATATGTCACACTTCAACTCTATAGCATTTGCAAGCATGAAATTCAGACAATTTATTCAAGTCCAATTCTTTTAAAGTGGTTGTCATAGCAGGTGGGTAAGTATATTATTAATTTGAAAAATATACAATTTGGAAATCACACAAACTCTACCAAGAAAAGTAATATTGAGGCCAGAACGTGTTGCCTTGTAGTTCACTACTCCCATTCAAGTTTGGGATCTTACCGAAATGCAAAAAGTGAACGATCTCCATGAAAAATATATATGCATTCGGACAGGTAAGTCAGGATTGCGACAGAGTGGCTTCCGCAACTGATTCCTTTTGTTCTGCTATTCTTATAAAAAAAGAACTGATAGTGATTCCTTTTGTTTGTACTTGATAAAGTCATTGCTAGTTTGTCCGAAACTAAAGATCATGTAATTGATTACGTTCGTCCGTTGCTTCCTCCTCCCTTAACGATGTCTGTAAGTCTTGTTTTGGAAGTTGCTGTTGAATCTTATTTATGAAATTGAAATTCTGCCAACTGTAAGTAAATGCTTTTATATTTTTCAACTGATTAGTTGTGTCTTAAGAGGTATCCTTGTAACGATCACATTTTGTTGATTATGATTAAATTTACTTCGTAGCCAAGGGTTAGGAATATCCAATAGAAAATAGCTCATTCATAGTTCTTTCAACTTAAGTAATGGACAAGTTTGACCAAGTTAGTTTAAATTTAACTAGTATTAAATCTATTTGATATTACGTAACTTTGTTTCATTCAAAATTCAAGAGAAGTGATGTAAATTGTAAGTTTAAAATAGTAAGACTACGCAATCAATTAATAACTTTAGATTTTGCTCAAAATTTTATATATTTTTCTTGAATATTTGTTAGTATATGAGAATGATGAGCAATCTTTTTATTTAATTTTTTATAATTAATTATTTCCTTAATATAATTTAATTTATAGAATTAGATGTTCTACATTCACTACAACACAAATAACATTTGGCTACGAAAAAAATCGTCCTTAAAAGTCCCAAAATCATCGCTAATGACTTATATTCGTTGCAAAAAATATTGTCAAATTTCTATAGCTGAAAATTATAGGTGACGTTTTTTACTAATCGTCGCTAATGGTTTTTATCTACATTTTATTTTCGTAGTTAAAAACTATTAGCAACGTTTTGGAAAAAAAAATTCCATACTTTTGGTTACGCTTTCTTTTCATAGCTAAAAATTATCAACTACATTTTTTAAAATGTAGTCAAAAGTTTTTAGTTACGTTTCAAAAATCAAATCGTAGTTAAATGGTTTTAGCCATGTTTCCAAAAACTTAGCCAAATGTCTTTAGCTATGTTTATGAAAACGTAGCCAAAATAGCTACATTTTCTAAAATGTAGTCCAATTTTTAATATACATTTTAACGAAATGTTATACCATGTTAATTATAATTATTTGTGACATTTTGAATCCATCTTATTATATAATATTTAGATTTTTTGTTAATTTATTATAAAAATATTATATAAAATAATTGATAATTTGAAGCATTATATATAAAAATAAAATATTGTTAAATTTGTTCACATACAAGATTTTAGTTACAACTTCAAAAATACTTATATATAAAATAATACATACAAATATTAGTTTACAAGATATAATACAAATCACTCAGCCTCGTTTTCATCTTCACTGCTTACATAATTTAAGCCAACTATTTTTTTGAGATACTTTTCATGCTTGCCAACTTTTTTTTTCAGTATGTTCTAATAGGAACACCACGACTGGGGCAGGCCAAACACCATCTAGTTTTGACCATTCAGGGAGATGATTTGAATGAGCTATTCAGAGTTTTCAGTCACCATGGGCTTGTACGATGTAGACTTTGTCAGGATGCCAGAGTATCCAAACTTGTGGATAGACTTCCCATATGGGATGTCCTCCTGATAGTTTTGGGATACCACTAATGATGAAAGTGATTATGACCCAAGCAGATCCAAGGTTTCGTCGTTATGACACTTGACGCTCTACTATATACATAGAGTCTTGAGCCACATTTTGATCAATTAAGGGGATAGTCATGGCGTGGTGGGTAACCTAGATGTATATTATTTATAGAGCATAAGTGACAAGATGTCGATCCACCTGAGGCACACGCTTGCCCAATTTATTAAGCACCAAAGTGAAGAAAGGAAGGTCGACATGATCTATGCTAGGCCTTATGTGACAAGACTAGTATGAAAGATAGGGATCGTTGATTGACTACCATAAATGCGACAGGTTGGGACCATGGTAGCACTCAACTTGGACATAATGAAGTGCATGCACATGGACAGTCAACATCGAGATCCCACAAGAGACATTGATAAACTTATTGGACAGCCTGATGAGCCAATAACGTTGAGAGTAGCTAGAAAGGAGCAACAAACTGTGAAGCAGCGCAGCCACCGTAACCACATTTACCATTAGCTGAGATGAGAGAAGCAGTACTTGTATATGATAGTCTAAGAGAACCTAGGGCTAGAATACCACTTTCAGACTAGTTGAAGATAGCTAGGCTGGAGAGATGGGTGGCATATAGTTTGGGTAATTAAAAGAATCTCCAACTATAATAGGCGGAATTTGTGGAGCAGGTAGGAATGCTTGAGACCTCAGTTGAGCATATTGGAAGGCTTGAGACCACTGATGGATGGATGGGAGAGTTATTGTTATTAATGGTGAGCCACCAAGGCATCAATTCCAGCCTCCATCGTCTAGCAAGGGTATACTTTATCAACAATTCTTCCACCTACTCAAGATCATCGACCCAAAGACTCCATCGTTGGATAGACCTGAGTCACACCACGAGGGAGATGTTTAAATTTTTTATCTTTTCTTTTTATCTTTAATTGTGTATACTTCTTATTTTATTTCTTTCTATCTAAACATTAGTATTCATGTTATTTCATATTTTTAATTATTTGTGTCATATTTATTTTCTTTTATTGTTTTTTCTTTTTCTTTATATTTTGCAAGGATTTTAGTATCTAATATGGGATGGATAGTCCCAAAATCATGAAAATCAAACCCTAAAAATCCTTATTACTTAATGAAGTACCAAACTCCACTTTCTCACTTTTTATTTTCATGCTTATATTGTGTACATTGGAGACAATGTAAAATTTTAAGTGGGGGGAAGGTGATTATGATTTTCTCAAATTTATTATAATTGTTGTTATTAAATTTTATTGATTGACACCTTGAATTAGTTGAAATTTGTCCATAAATAATTTATTTCTTTATTGATTATTGATTTGAATTAGTATGTAAAAAGATGATAGTTAGAATAACTTGCTTTTATAAGCCATATTGTTAGTAATCATTAAGAAAGTCAATTTGAATGAAAATTGCATATTATTTACACACATTGTAACCATTTGTTTGTGAACTTTTGAGCCTAAGAGCAAAATACATGAATTTTTAAACTCTTTTATTCTTTCATATGTGTTATCATGCATAGTTGAACAAATATATAACTTATTCTTATTATGCATATTGAGATCACATTTGTTAAATTAAAAGCATTGAAGTGATAAAAGCACTTAGATTCAACACTTGTTTAAGCTATTTCTTTGATTACCTTACTATATTTCATCCTTTAGGAATAACCAAGTTGTTCCTTATCCTTTTTCATTGATTATAATCCAAATTATTAACCTTTATCATATTTTTCTTGAAGCCCTTTTATTGTTTCGGACCTTGAAGGGTATTTATATTACTTAAGTGCCTGAAGCTTGAAATTTTGAAAGGTCCAAAATTTCTTTAATTTTGGTACAAGATAAATGCTTGAAAACTATATTGATTGAAAAAAAAGTATAGTACTAGTGGATTTATAATGAAAACTATATTGATTGTGAACATGTTTCTTGTAATGTTTCCTTTGTAAATTTCTTTCAAATTTATCAAACTTTTATTATCCCAATCATACCTTACCTAAGCCCTATTACTACCTTATAAAGACCTTTTAATTTTGTTTTTAATTTACATACAAGTGGTGAAAATGAGAAAATATTGCAAGCTTATGGTTAAGAGTTTTATTATGCATTGATTTGAGAGTTTGATACTTTTCACCCTAAACACTTGAGTGCATTAAGTGAACCTTGGAGAGGGTGTAAAGATTTTTATTTTTTTACTTCAATAAGATTATTGACGTGATTATTATTAACATTGACTTATGACGATTAGTTTTAGGATTATTTGATTCTACTATAAATATTTGACTATAATTATGCACCTACATTTGACATATTTTTGCTTGATATTTTATAGTTTTGTTGTATATTTGGCACTTAATTTGCTTCAAGTGCATTTATAGGTTATATTTACCTTTATGGATCAAAAAGAGAATAATTAGGACGAAAATGTGGCATGGAACAAAAATTTGAAGCAACTAAGGACCTACACGATCGTGTACAATGACTATGTTATTCTCTGTAAACATGTGAAGATATAAGAATTTTAGTTTTAGTTGTGTGGAGTTACTTATGTATCTTGAGATGCACAACCGTACATGTTGCCCATGTAAGTCTCTGTGTCCATGTGAAATCATAAATTTATGTGTTTTTAATTATACATTGTCTCTCACATACCTTTATAAGTGACCATGTATATCTTAGAAACCCTAAATTTTATTATCAAAGGATGTGAGTAGAGGCAAATAAAGGAGATTCAAATTATTAATTAGTTTTAAAACGTAAGACACCTAAAGAGGCGATGATTTTGATCAAAGGATGAGGAAAGCACGAAGAATATATCAAGAGATCTAGTAGATAGCCACATCAAATCCAAACTTGCAAAAAGATTCAATAGAAGAGAAAGGGAGATTTAGAATTATGATTTCTTTATTTTCTATTAGTTTTTTGCATTTTTTATTTTGTTTTATATGATTAGTAACTAAATGTGTTTAGTGTTTAGGTATTATGAACCCAAGTTTGAGATAACAGTATGTTTTAATCTTTTATTTATTGTAATTATATTGATTGATTTATTACGATTCGACAATGCATTTTATTCTTGTTCTAATATATCTAGAATATTAGTGCATGATTTGATTTCATATGATTGAGATTAAGAAATCCTCTTGTATGAATATATTTACCATAATTGGAAAGAGTTGCATGTAAACCTAGAGATAAGTCAACATAAATCATTTAGATTAAGGTTAAACCTAATAATGAAATTTGTAAGTCGATAATACAATCTTAGGGATTTTAACAAGAAAGATTTATGTTAATCAATTGATGGATTAGTTGGTAACAGTCTCAAGAGAGTTATTTACATAAGATAGAAATTTCTACAGTCCAATAATCAATAATATGATTGCATGATAAAAATTTAATAGTTCAAGGATTCTTATAAGGATTCCTCACCTAGACAATCCTATTTGATATTGATTTTTCTTTGCATTTTACTTATCTTGAGTTCAAATTTGTTTAATCTTAATTTAGTTTACTTGTTTAGCTTTGTTTTTAATTAAAAACCAAAAAATCGATTTTAGGCTAGATAATAGAAAAAGGGTAATTACTAGTATTTAGTGTCTTCATGGAATCGACATATACTTGCCTGTGCTAGCTATAGCTACGTCTTGCACTTGCGATAAAATTAATATTGACCTTTGCCCTAGGTTAATTAGGCTACTCTTTCCAACTTTTATAATCTCCTTTAGTCTTCACCTACAAGGTATCTATCTCAGGATTCCTATTATTCCCTTTAGACTCTCCATATTTGATGTTGGGACCCGATCTCGGGACCGGACCCCAACCGGAAAACAAACGGAAAACGAAACAAAACGGAAGAACGGAGAAACAACAGAATGGAGAATCGAAAGGCGAACTACAAAATCGAACGAAGTAATGAATGGATTGTGAAGCGAAACTCATCGAATCGAATCGAAAATACGAAGTGACGGAAAACGAAAATGAATGAAATCGAATTCGAAAGAACGGAAAACGAATCGAAAACTCAAAATCGAAGAATGCGGATTGCGAAGCGAAACCGAATCAAATTTCCGACATCTGTAGCGTATATTTTCGAAACTTAAAATCGCGTTGGAAACCTAAGACTAATCCAATTCCGAAATCGGTATAAATTTTTTTCTTTCTTTTTCATACTCTTTCATTTCTTTCATCTTTATTCAATTTTATTCAAATCAAAACTAATCCATATTCAATTTCCCTACTAGAAATTTCATCCTCAATAATGCTCAATTCATAAAAATTCTTCTTAATCAAGCAGGATCTCAATTTCATCTTTAACAAACATTTATTCTTATTTCTATTTCTTATTCTTATTCTTTACCAATAAAATTTCGGCAACATAATGGCTGTATTTTATACAACCCAAAAATCTGCAGAAGATTTAAAACACTTCTAAATTTCCTAAACAATACTCCAAATCATTGGACCTCCCGTCCGGAACTCCAAACACAATCAAACGCAATTCTATACCTAACACTTCAATAATCTCATTAACCAACATCATCAATCCCAATCATAATTTAATACCATCATATTTCATACACAATCACCATTCATATACAATTCCATTCA
>JAOTAX010000002.1:28553140-28564429 GCA_025629825.1 Erythroxylum guanchezii
GAAATATTTTGACTTTGTAAATCTTCTAAATTGATTTTGTAAAGATTGTTTCGTCTTTTGGCAGAAAAGAATATGGATCCGTCCATGTTTTTGACTAAACAAGAATTTTTATTAAAGGATACTTCAAAACTAGAATCACATAATTGACTGATACTAATCAAATTGTGTTTTAAACCATCAACTAGTAGAACATTATCAATAGTAGCAAAAGAATCTTTACCGATTCCAATTATTTTGCCCTGCTTGTTGTCTCCAAAAGTTGTCGATCCTCCCTTCTTATATTGAAGATCTAGGAACATAAAACTTTTTCCCGTCATATGTCGTGAGCATCTACTATCCAAATACCATTAGTGCTGGCTGCTTTTTCCCAGGAAGGAGATCTGCAGTAGATATTATATGTTTCTTAGGTACCTAGATTTTCTTCGGTCCTTTGGGGTTGGTCTTAAAATGATTAATAGAATGATTATAATGAGGCTGATGAAATTTCTTCCTATAAGGAACAAAGTTCTTTTTATACTGATTATTGTTTTCAGCAAACCCTAATCCAGTCTTATCATTGGGGTGCCTGTATATTCCTAGCATGCTATTCATCTTTCTCGTACTCTTAGTACATGTTGATAGATCAGTTGAAAGAATATTGATCCTTTTTTTCAGCTGATTGATCTCTTCAGATCTATCTACAACTACCATTTTCTTCAACTCGTCTACTTATTTCTTCAGGCAGACGTTTTCCCTCTCTAACACTTACGTTTTCTTTAAGTTTTCTACGAACTTTTTCTTTAACAACTTATACTGCTTAAGTATTGCATGAGAATCTTCTAATAATTCTGAATATGCATCTTGTAATTCACTAAAATTTGAGGTTACCTCCTCGTCACTTTCTCTTTCGGCTACCAGACAAATGTTAGCTTGTACTAATGCCTCTGAATCAGTATGTGATTCAGACGAATCCAAATTTTCCTAGGTTGCCATCATGCTCTTCTTCTTTTCTCTATTCTTCTTTGGTTTTCTTTTCAGCAATGGACATTTAGACTTGTAGTGCCTCGATTTATTGCGTTCATAGCAGATGACGGATGTTTTTTTGTTCTTGTCTTCATCTTTTCCATTCTTCTTGAAAGAAAACTCTTTGATTCCTTTTGCTTTCTTCTTCCACATGCGTTTGATCTTCCTCGAGATAAAGGATAATTCATCATCTTCTTCGCTCAAATCTTGTTTAGATTCACTGGAGTCGTCATTCTTAACTTCCTCGATCTTCAATGCTTTTGACGATTAACTTCTCTTCCTCTGAATCTTGTGATTCTTTTGTCCAGCCTTCAATACGATAGATTTATCCCTCCTGGCTTTATCTTCTACATCGAGTTCTACTTCATGTATCTTCAAGGATCCAAGCAATTCATCAAGCTTCAACATGTTCAAGTCCTTGGCTTCTTGTACCGTGGTGACTTTTGGTCTACATCTTTTTGTTAGGCTTCTGAGAATCTTTCGAACATGATCTTGATTATCATAGACTCTCCCGAGAGCTTTAAGTTCATTGGTGATAGTTTGAAATCGTCCAAACATCTGATCGATAGACTCATCTTCCTTCATCTTAAATAGCTTATACTGGTGTATAAGAATGCTTATCTTGGATTCCTTTACTTGATTGGTGCCTTCGTGAGCGATGGATAGAGTATCCCACATTTCCTTCGTAGTGTCACATCCATGAACTTTATCGCACTCACTTCTGCTTAGGGCACAGTTTAGGAAGAACTTGGCCTTTGAATTCAGTTGCAGTAACTCGTGGAATAACATTTCCTTCATCATCTACCGGTGTATATGGTCCATTCTCTATAATCTCCCAAAGATCAATATGAGTAGATTCGATGAAGAGCCGCATCCTATCTTTCCAATAATGGTAGTCTTCACCATTGAATGCAAGAGGTCTAGTGACAGAGGTGCCTTCAACTATATAAACGTGTGATTTTGCTATGAACCTTTATCCACACTTTGTAACGGTGGTTCTTGGACATCGAGCTCTGATACCAATTAAAGTAAATCACGCGTTAGTATAGACTTTATGTTCAATATACAAAATGCACAAAAAGGGGGGGTTAAATTGTGTATCCTTTTTCTTGAATACAATCCCCTTTTTAATTTCTTTGAAAAACTTGCTTTTTCAAAACTATTGATTAAAATCACAATATATTGCAATTAACTTCTAAGTACTTGTATAAACAATAAAAATTAAAAGTCGAGAGCTAGAGAGTAGAAGTCGACACAACAGTTTTATCTTGGTTCACCCCAAACCGTAGGCTACGTCTAGTCCTTAGAATCCTTTATGAGATTTCACTATTCTTCTAAAAAAAACAAGTATTCTTTTAACCTAGCCTCTTCAGGTCTCTTACAGCAAGTATTATTTTTCTCACTTAGCCTATTCAGGCTCTCAACTTTTCTTCTCTCTTATAGAGGGATATTGCGAACTTTGTTACAGAAAATAATAGCTCTAGAGTTTAGCACAATGAATACAGTGTTTCTCAAACTCACTAACTTTTTAAAATCTCTAACTCTTTTAGTCTTTGACTCCGACTCGTATTTATAACCTTTGTCTTCAACTGCTTCTTGATAACCGCTTATTTCTTCTTGTTTCTTGATCTTTGAAGAAACAGTTATTCAGTTGAGTTCCGTAACTAACTCAAACTGATTAATCATCCGACGTAGTATCGGGTCTTCATCTTCGTATCACTTTTGTCTTAGTTTTGCTTTCTACTTCATCTTAGTTTCTTTCGTCTCACTTTTGCTTCCGCTTCATCTTAGTTTCTTTCGTCTCACTTTCACTTCTGCTTCATCTAGGTTTCTTTCATCTTACTTTCTACTTCTGCTTCGTCTCACTTTCTAATATTATTATTATTTGATTTTCATGAAAATTATTAATCGTGAAGTCCTTTTGACTTAACAATATCTACTTTCTTATGGCAAGATCCTTGGCATCCTAGAGGTATCCTGAAGGACCTCTCAACTCTTAGAGTGATCAATGGATCGGAATTACCTATGAGTGCGAAAGTTTCTGATATTATCAGAAATAATGTGTGAAACTAGCAAGAGGCCATAATTAGGACCATAAGCACCCTAAAGCCTTTACCATACCAACCAAAATGCTCCCGACCTGATAGATTGGAATGGCTAGCAATCTCCTCCAAAGCATACAAAAATGCTTCGGCCTACACTGCTTTGAGACCTCCTAATCCTCGTGTCCTTTGGCATAAATTAGTTTGGCATAAAAGAACTAGCCCAAGGTATTCCTTCATCTTGTGGCTAGCTTTTCTTAATAAGTTGCAAACGAGGGATAAACTCCTATTCTCTTATGTCTCAAATTACTGCTCCTTGTGTTTCTTGGATAATGAGTCTATTGACCATCTATTTTTTGAGTGTTCCTACTCAAAAATAGTGTGGATACATTATCTAAATCTTCAAGCCATTTTAAGTTGGTTTAACCATCCTCCAAACTATAGAAATATTGACCTCAACCTTTTTATATTCTCCTCTCTATTATTGTGTATAACCTTTGGTTCGAAAGAAACCACCGAACCTTCAAAGATAAAATATTAGGAGTTGGGAGCATTAATACTAGAATGGTTTTCCAAGTTATGGAGCTTCTTAGCTCAAATATTGAGGGAAGGTAATTATTGGTATGGATTGTTTTCTCTAATGTATTGTTTTATAGGTTTGCTTCCAGTTCATGATAGTAGGAGATCTAAAGAGGAGATCAGATTCTCCTACTCCTCCTCGACTTATTAAAGCAATAGAGATCCTATCTTTCAGTAGATTAGGAGAGTTCAATAGTACCCCTACGTGTTTCTCCAATAATGTCTTGGGTGAGAGTTTATGAAAGAATATGATAGAGGCTTCAGCTAAGGCATCAACTTTCTTTTCTTTCAAAAGTCTTAGAGCAGAAAATTATGAAGACTTGGGATCACGCTGTTGGGATAAGATGGGTGCAACAAGCAAGGGAAAGGGTTTTCTCCTTTCTCATCCTCGGTTTCTTAAGCAATGGAGATCCTACCCTTTCAGTAGAATAGAAGAGTTAAGAAGCTTCAACCTATGAAGGTTTATCTCGATAATTATGTTTTTTAAGATGAAGAACTGTTTTACTAGTTAAGTCTGTAAATGTGTATGTAGCTGGTTAAGGATGTACCTTTTTAGGTCTCTTTAAGGACATCTTGGATGGAAGGTATATATAGGTCTGTTTGTTGTGATATGCTACTTGTGTAGATATAGATCTCGTGTCCTACTACTTTCCTTAAGGAAGTAGTTTTTTATAGAGTTTGTCATGTTCTCTTAGGTTTGGTTATCTTTTTTTAGTTTTGGAAAGAGATTTGCACCTTGGTCAATCTCTGGTTTTGTACATAACTTTTTCTGTTGATTTATTAAATTATTAATTTACCCAAAAAAAGAAAGTCTCAAATCACTATGAGCAAAGTTTCAACCTCGACAAACCTAGTTCATTTCTTTTCTACTTTTTCTTTAAGACATATTATATCTCATCTAAAGAAAACTCTCTTTAGTAAAATAGAAATTTTGTAGAAATTACTCACTTACCTGAAGACACCAAAATCTGTAACACAACGTTTACTAAACCCATATAGTTCATATCACAGATCCAGATCTTTCACAAGGAATATTTTCTCCTTGATCTCCACACATCGTCCTCAACCTAATTTTTAATAAGATAGTATTTTAATATATAAAAAATCTAAGAATTTTAACCATATATTTATGATATCTTACAATTATTTATAAAAAATAAAAATTATCAAATATTTTTTTCCAAAATTTTTTGTTTAGCATGATAATATTATCGATTTTATCATAGTGACAGCTAGTTAGAAACTCTCTTCCATCTCTCTTAGATTCCTCCACATTACTATTTTTACTCAATTCCTACGTAACTCGTGTACTATTGTTCTTCATTTGCTTTCTCTCTATTGTTTTCTCTTCTCTTCAACTTGTCATTGTGTCATGGCCCTTGTTTCTTCCTCCCTCTTAGTTTCTATCAACTTTTCCACTACAGTATATAAGCTATAACCCCCTCAGCTTATGCTACATTCTAGTCTCTCTTTTGTCATCCTCCTCCCTTGTTTCTACTAAATTTATCCTCCTCTTTCCTCATCCTTCCTATAATTAATTTGATCCTTACCTACTTTTGTTTTCAACCTTTCCTCTCCAACAACCTTTTCTCAACTTTTAGAGCATCCTTTTTCCCCCCTTTCTAGTTTTAGTTGCTCTTCCTCCATCTAATTCTCCTCCTCTTTTAGAGGTAATTTTCCTTTTGCCATATCTTAACAACATGTCAATGCTCTTCCTCTAATCTTCCCCCTATTTTAAATCTAGAAACTTCTAATGATTTAAATAGAGTGGCTCGCATTTCCATAAAAACTTAATGCCAAGTATTTAGTGATTTCTGTACTAACTAACAAGTTAAACTACTTTCCTCCTTTTAATAAGAAGGATAACTTTTTATTTTTCCCCCAAAGGAAATTCTGTAAGGTGTGGCTAAGTGGAACTCTATTTTAGTTAGTTTCTTTATAGATATAAGACCTACTTATCCTTCTATGATAGCTTAGACAATTTCCACTAGAGAAAATGAGGTTATATAAAATTCTTATAAATGAATAGGGGATTGCTATCTTCAAATTTGGCTCAGTTAAGGAGGCTAAAAAAATCCTAGAAGTAGGTATATGGAATATGAATTATAAACTGACCTTTCTTTAAAAATAGGTCCTAGTTTATAGCTTGATAGCTAAAGCTCACATCCTAATATGGATTAATGTTCATAACAGTCTACTTGAATATGAGTCCACAACGAGATTAAGTTACCTTGCTAGTTAAATAGAGAAATCTTTATGCATGGATGAAGACATTCCAACCATAAAAAGGATTGGTTTTGCTAGACATTGTTTCCAAGCTAATATCACTCAAAACATGCTAGAAATAATCCCTATAATATGATTTAGTACAAGTCACTTATCGTTGGAAACCATCTCTTAAACAACAGGGAAAGGAATGGAAGAAATATTAAAAATGTTTATCAAAGGAATTATGTTGAGCTAATGGAAAAGGAACACTCAAGCTCTAATAAATCGCATGATATTAAAAAGAGCGGGCAAGTTTGTTGGAGTTATGTAAATATAGTGCCCTAGAAAGCAAGTGTATTTACATGTAACTTAATCTCCTTTAGTTATAGTTTTGTGATGAAAATATTTATTATTAATAAAACAAAAGAGTTTGGTTTTATTTTTATAAGCATAATATAACTAGTCATAAGGAACTAAGATTCATTTGTTAATAATATACATATACATGAAGATGTATGGGAAACATGTATATTACTAGAATCTAAATTAATTGATTCATAGTTGAATAATCAAGTTCGTCGCTTGATTACGGTTTTGATTGTAGCGTTACGATTTATCTCTATATAAGTAAAGGAGTTTACTTCAAAGGAATGATGAGTTTCATATCATGATAGTAGTCGACTATCGATAATGACACTATTAAATGAATCTCGAATCAAGTATGTTTTCAAGAATAAAGTAGGTCGTTACTTTAGTCTTAAAACATACATTTTAGCATTTACTTATTATGGACCACAATCTTGATGAGTGGTGAACTTATATGTGTTTCATTATAATTCTTGATATGATCGGAATGGATTTTTACAAAGTATTAATCCATTGTCTAGATGTTGGAATTATTAATTGAAACATGTATTAGGGAACATTCATTCAAATAAAGAGTTTATAGTGATATCGCCACTTCTAGATGTTTTATGGAGATTGCTGATTAAACTGACGCACCCATCAAGTCTTAACACCTAGATGAGATCTTGTGTATTATTCACCATATGGAGTAAAACGAGAGATCTAGAAGGAAAAACCAACATAAGGACAAAACGGTAATTTTACCTTTTGTTGTGCGAATGGCTATAATAAGGTTCATAATAGGGTTTGCAATTAGACATCTTATTTGAAATATGTGTTCTCATAATATTAAGTAATTCAAGAGTTCAACTAATTGTCTTTAGTGGAATGACATTTAGTTAATAAGTTATAATTAATTCTAATGAGATTAAATTAATTCTGGGCTTATTAGAGCTTGAATTATTTAAGTCCAATAAGATTTCCCATTTGGCTTCAAGGAGGGTTATCAAGCAAAGTAAGAAATATAAATGGAGGTTTTAAAGCTCATGATTGAATGTTGGGCTTGTGCTAATTAATGGTTAATTAGAAGCCCAAATGAATATTTAAAAATGGGCTAGACTTTGGTTTAATTTAATTAATTATATTAAAACAAAATTCTTAAAGAAATGAAAGGGAATTTTGGTTTTTAATGGTTGAATGTGCAGCTGCATATTTAGCATTGAATTGCTAAATGAAGATGGAATTTATCATGCATTATCATCATTAAATGAAGTAATGATCTTACAATTAAATGGTTTAATGGTTGTCTTTTAATGATGGCATGTAATGTAACCTTTTTAGCATTCATTTGATTAAAGATGAAAGAGATGTATTTGATGGATGATCTTCCTTCTTTCATCACTAAAACCAAAATTGACATGTCATTTTAGGTTATTGGTCTTTTCATATAGCCATTTTAAAACAAATGAGAAGAGTCTCATTTAATGGCATCTATATGTTTGATTAAAGAAAGGTTTGATGCATTGGATGCTCATCCTCTTCTTTCTTTTCATACATAACCAAAATTTACAAGGTGTAAGAGAGGTGTTCTAGAATTTTTATACTTTCTCTCCTTTCTTGCATGTATTAGCAGAAATTAGCATAAGAAGTGTCTTATCTTTGGATTCTTTCTTCTAAGAAAAATCTCCTCCAAAGTTTTCTTCTCCTTTCCCACCAAAGGATCTTGTTAACCAAGTTGTCTAAGAAGAACAAATGGTATATCGAATTGGTTGAGGATACAATATCGAGAAGAGGAAACAACAACAAGAAGAAGATGATACATCACCTAGGAGATGGTAAATTGTTGAGGCTAGGATAGCACAATGAGGAGTTAAAGCTGTAGCGAAGGAGTCGGTAATATAATTTCTACCACCTTGTTCTTATGTTTATTATCCTTATACCATATCATGTATGATGACTTGTTGATTTGGTTTTCTTGCTTCCACTATGTTATGATTTTTAAAAAAGTTTTGAAATCTACTGATTAACTAAATGTTGCATGTTTTCTTTTCCTATCCAACAATTGGTATCAGAGCCAATTTTATTATGCATGATTTCGATTCCTATATGTGATGCATGGGTTAGCAATTAATTTATGTATGCTGCATTGATGGGAGACCCAATAGGAACTTGTCCTAGAGAACCTTCAACAAGATTGAGCTATGCCCAGGAATGGCCAGAATCAAGCAAACACACAGAATTACAAGAAACAAAATCCCCTTTCAAAATATATTAAGGGTGCCTATTTATAGGAAAAACTTCCTATCGTAATATTCTAAAGAAGAAACAAAATAGAACGAAACAAATCAATCCCTAAAAGGAAAAAAAATAAACTTAGAAAGGTGTTGACTAGATGATCTTATTTTAAAGGAAAAAAAGGAAACTAATTAAAACATGATCTAAACATATTGGACCTTATAGATCACGTCCTTCTCTTTATTTTTAAGTGGCACATGATTGACACATGGTATTTTAAGTGAGTTCTCCCAATTGGACTCCATGTAGGCCTTTAGACACTTCATGTTGGACTTCAAAGAGTAAAACAATGCCTCTTGGACCTTTATGAGATGAAATTTGAGTCAACAACATAGGCTCTATCTCTTGAAGGTCTTGGATCAAACAATTCAATGCTTGCTTTATGGCTTTGGCCTTAGCTCTTGTCATTAGGCCTCCAACATCTTGTAATGGATCTTTAGGAAAATTAAACTGGAATGTTGGTCCTTTGATATGGGAATTTCATTCAGCCCCTTACCTTGCACATTCAAACTTCAAATCTGACCCAATTTCAGTTCCTAAGCCTCCTCTTGAAAGCTTATGTCCATACAAGTCATATCCTCGGCTTCCTTAAGGCAGATCACACCATGTATGCTTCTCTTTTGGTGTTTCATATGCCTATGGTTCTCCATCATTTCCTCCCTCCTTGAAAGGATTCGCCATCAAATATATAGCATTAAAGAAGGATAAATCAGATACATTGAATGTAGCACTAACATTACCATTGGAGCTAGGCAAATCAATTTTATAAGCATTATCATTAATCCTTTCTAAAACTTAAAAAGGGCCATCTCCTCTTGGATGTAGCTTAGATTTCCTTTATTCTAAAAGCCCCTCCTTTCTCAAGGAAACCCAAACCTAATCACCGGGTTCAAATATAACACACCTTCGACTTTTATTAGCTTGCTTTGCCTATTGTTCATTTCTCCTCTCAATGTTGGCTCTAACTTTAGCATGCGACTCCTACACAAATTTAGCCTTTTTCATGCCGTCAAGGTTAGTAAACTCATTAGAAGGCAATGGAAGAATTTCCAAAGGAGTCAAAGGATTAAACCTATAAACAATCTCAAAAGGAGATAATTGAGTAGAAGAATGAAGAGCACGATTATAAGCAAACTCAATGTGTGGGAGACACTTTTCCCAATTCTTCAAGTTCTTTTAGATGATCGCACGCAACAATGTAGTCAAAGTTCTATTTACCACTTCAGTTTGACCATCCGTTTGAGGATGTGCAACAGTAGAAAACAAGAGTTTAGTGCCAAGTTTATTCCATAGAGTCCTCCAAAAGTGACTAAGAAATTTCACATCTCTATCACTCACAATAGTCTTTGGCAACCCATGCAATCTTACAGCCTCTTTAAAGAACAACCCAGCAACATGAATAGCATCATTGGTTTTGGAACAAGTAATAAAGTGAACCATCTTGCTAAATCGATCAACCACCACAAAGATGCTAACCTTTCCACTAGATGATCTAGGCAATCCAAGCACAAAGTCCATAGATATATCAACCCAAGGATGAGAGGGGACGAGTAAGGGAGAATATAAACCATGTGATTGAACCTTAAATTTTGCATGCCTACAAGTAATACATTTAACACAAGCAGAAACAACATCCTTTCTCATGTTAGGCCAATGAATAGCATCATTGGTTTTGGAACAAGTAATAAAGTGAACCATCTTGCTAAATCGATCAACCACCACAAAGATGCTAACCTTTCCACTAGATGATCTAGGCAATCCAAGCACAAAGTCCATAGATATATCAACCCAAGGATGAGAGGGGACGAGTAAGGGAGAATATAAACCATGTGATTGAACCTTAAATTTTGCATGCCTACAAGTAATACATTTAACACAAGCAGAAACAACATCCTTTCTCGTGCTAGGCCAATAAAAATGTTTATGTAAAAGAGCTAAAGCTTTCTCAACACCAAAGTGACCCATCAATCCACCACCATGTGTCTCTCTAGCAAGTAATTCACGCATAGAGCAAGATGGAATGAAAAGTTTATCTTTTTTAATAAAAATCCATCAAATCTATAGAAATTATCAATACCATGTTTTTCACAAGATTTCCAAATTTCTACAAAGTCACAATCAAATTCATACATGCCTTTTAACATCTCAAAACTAGGTAATCTAGCATGCATAGAGGTAAGAAGAGAGTATCTCCTAGAAAGAGCATCAGCCACGATGTTTTCTTTCCTTTGTTTATGTTTAATAACGTAAGGAAAACTTTCAATAAATTCCAGCCACTTAACATGTCTCTTATTTAATTTACCTTGGGACTTTAGAAATTTCAAACTTTCATGATTAGAATGAATGATATATTCTTTTGGCCACAAGTAATGTTGCCAAGTCTCTAAAGACCTTTCTAAAGCATAGAACTCTTTATCATAAGTGGAGTAATTTAAAGTAGCACTACTTAGTCTTTCACTAAAATAAGCAATGGGTTTAGAATCTTGCATTAAAATAGCACCATTGCCTATTCCAAAAGCATCACATTCAACCTCAAAAACTTTATCAAAATCAGGAAGAATAAGAAGAGGAGAATTGGTCAAATTTTCTTTCAAGGTATTAAAAGCAACCTCTTGTGAATCACCCCATTTAAAAATCACATTCCTTTTTACCAATTCATTCAGAGGCAACAATAGTAGAGAAGTCCTTTACAAATCTCCGATAGAAGCTAGCCAAGCCATGGAAGATTTGAACTTCATCCACATTCTTGGGAGTTGGCCATTCTCTAATTGCCTTCACTTTCTCTTCATCAACTTGAAGTCCTTTAGCACCTACAATA
>JAOTAX010000002.1:28564529-28583570 GCA_025629825.1 Erythroxylum guanchezii
TTGGTGTGCTATTGTCTCCTGTTGAAATTGCAAATTGTTAGCAATCATAGTATTAACAAGTTCTTCTAAAGATGCAAGTGAATTATGATGGCTCTCCGGATCTTGGGCGCTAGAATATGTGTCTTCTGGAAATTGCCCTCCATCCTTCTGGAATTGTAAAGTATTCTCCTGCAATTGCAACATCAACTCTTCCAGAGATGGTCCGGAGTTATGATGGGAAGCTTCTGGTCTGTACCAGAATTGTTGTGTGTCCTGCAAACTATCATGGAAGTAATTCTGTTGATTATTCCATCCATAACAAAAGTTAGGTTGATCAATCTAAACATTGTTATAGGATTGAGAATATGAATTATAAAAAAATTACTTCCATCCATATCGAAATTTTCTTTTTTCACGAAACATAAAAAAATGAAAAGATCACCAAATAATAGAAAAGAAATTAATCACAAAAAAATACATACAAAACACCAATTAAATCACAAACAAAAACTAAAACACGACACTATTCGGCAACGGCACCAAAATTTTACCGCGCGTCGTAATGCTAATCAAAATTAAAAATAACTAGACTACTACTGTAGAGTGGCGAGTCTAGATCGATCCTACAGAGAGTGCGTGTAAAGTCTATGAAATGAAATAAATCGGTGATTACACTAATGAGGGGTTTGGGATTTTTGGAAAAAAAATAAAAATAAAGCTAACTAATAAAAAAATTAAAGAAAACATGCAATAAAATAATAAAAATGGAGAATTCAGTAGGGACCCGGTTCTTTGGTTCAATCTCAGCCTAAACCCTTACTAAGCATATTTCATTAATTTGTTGTTCTTTAACCTCTCCTAGAAACTATTAATCGTGGGTTAAAAATTAACCCGAGTTTTCCCTTAAGATTTGTTTAATCAAGATACGATCGTTGATTAAACCTAACCACCTAACAATGTAGGATACGATCTCTAGATTTAATTAGGCAGTAGCATTACGAATTAGGAAAATCAATTAATCAAGTCAACAACCACATACGATGCGTCATTTAACTTAGGTCATGTTATCCCTAATGATTATGAATCATTAGTCGCTACACATGAATCTCAACACAACAATTACGGATTATATTGAAATTCTAGCAATGGGATTGTAATTAACAATTCAATGAACGCATTAAAATCATCAATCACAATACCCAATAGGTTCATACACAAATAACCGAATAATAACGAAAATCCAATTATCCATACACAATACCCAAAATTAAAATAGGATAACAAAATCAATTCCTAACGAGAGAAAGAAACAACAAAATAATTGAAATAATACTTAACCCAGGTCGTCGGCATCGATTTTACCTCCGAACTGACGTCAGGACATTTAACCCTTCATAAATATTTTTCGAAAAATTGCTTGAGACTCCTCATTGCTTATCCTACCGAAGACCATCCCACTAGCAGCCCACTGTGCGTTCACTACTACCTCTTGAATTTGTGCCAACACTGTGCTTGTAAATGTCTACTATTGATGCTCTTTCCCACGCCAGCGCCGGCTCTCCAATGTCTCCAAGCCACAGCAGCCGCACCAGCTGCCTTCCCCTTTTGCATCAGTTACGTTGCTGCCTAGCGTGGATGGACTACTTGATGCGTGATTTTCTGCTTGCCTCCACCTGTGCGACGCTGTTTCTTGCGTTGCACCTAGCGCTGCTCCACTCTTGTTGCGCGCCGATGGGTCACGCCTGTTGCGTGACTCTCCGTTTGTTGCGCCCCTCTCCAACGCTGTCGTTTTGCTCTGCGTTTTGAACATGTAGCAGTGTCGTTTACTTCAACTATTTAAGTCCAATATTACATGCAAAAATCGTAGACCTTCTTCTTTTTAATTTATTTACTTCCAAATTGTACCAAGAAAGTGTCCTTTTTCTTGTTAAACATTTGAGCTCTAAATTGCTTTAGAATCTTTTCTTTTTTTTTCAAATAAAAACCAGCATATCCAACTTAGCAATAAACATAAATTGAACATTAGTTAAGCATTTTATCTTTAAAATAGGATTGAAATCACATAGAAATACATAAGAAAATATAAGATAATTCAATCCTATCAGACAACCCATGCACGTGAAATTAATGGATGGCTGGAAGGAGCAAAATGACAATGCAAGATGAAGAAAACACTAACACACAGCAGACCATGCCAAGACCAAAAACGCGCAGCAACGTCCAAGAAGAAAACGGCAGTGCAAGCATGAGCTAGGAAAAGAAGAAGCAAATGACAACGTAGCACAAATGTAGGTAGGAGCAAGCCAAAACGCAACCCACACCACCTGAAACGCAGACCATGCATTTTACTAAACGCAAATAGCGTCTGTGTTTACTCAAATGTGTTTCATACAAACGTTATGCACGAAATGCAGACGTTTGGCCAAGACGTGAGGGAGGGTTTTAAATTGTGAATAGTATGCGTGGCTAAAGAGTTAATTAGTCATATCAAGAATAGGAGCTTGCATTAGAGAACAGAGGGAGGCGCGACAAAAAAGAGCTGAAGGGGTCTTCGAGTGGGACAATTTTTATAGGGGCTAAGGCATTTTTTTTGGAGAGACCCATAGAGGGACATACATGTTGACACCAATTTATAGATGACATCAACGTCGACGACCCGAGTTAAGTATATTTCATATTTTTGTTGTTTCTTTCTCTCTTATCGACTTAATTTTGTTATCTTATGGATAATTGTATTTTTGTTATTGTTCAGTTATTTGTGTATGAACTTATTGGGTATTGTGAAAGGATGATTTTAATACCTTCATTGAATTGTTTATTTGCAAACCCATTGCTAGAATTTCGATATAATCCGTAATTGTTATGTTGAAATTTATATATAATGACTAATGATTTGTAATCAATAGGGATAACATGACCTAGGTTAAATGACGCATCGTATGTGGTTATTGCCTTAATTAATTGGTTTCCTAATTCGTAATGCTACTGCCTAATTAAATCTAGAGATCGTATCCTAGGTTATTCGGTAGTAAGGTTTAATTAATGATCGTATCTTGATTAAACAAAACATAAGGAAAAACTCGGGTTAATTATTAACTCACGATTAATAGTTTCTATGAAAGGTTAGAAAACAACAAATCCATGAAATATGTTTAATTAGGATGTAGGTTGAGATTGAACCAAAGAACTGGGTCCCTACCGAATTCCCTACTTTTATCATTTTTGGCATGTTTTCTTTAATTTGTTTTCATTAGGTTAATTTAATTTAATTTCTTATTCCAATATCTAAACCCCCTTTTTCCTAAACATAGATTAATTTTTTTTCAACAACTTTTCACGCACTCTCTGTAGTATCGACTTAGACTCACCATTACTATAGTAGTAGTCTAGTTATTTTATTTTGACTAGCATTACGACGCACTATCAACCAGGATCTTACAATAGACTCACAAGAATGCCTCTTTGCTAGTAATGATAATCCCTCAACAATCCAGGAGAAAGATAATGAAGAAAAGGCACTGATGGAGAAAGGATTATCACTGGAAAAGAAAATGATGAGTAAAACTTTGAGAAGGAAAATAGGATATTAAATACTCTAGATAAAGGAGAAGAGGAGGAAATCATATTTCAAGAAGTTTCTAAGAGAAAGGCTATTAGGAGAAAAGAGAAAGGGACCTCCTCTAATAAAAATAACTGATAATGAATATAGCAGTGTGAAATAATATGGGCCTCAATGGCCCTATAAAAGCAAGTTTTAGATGACTTTTTGTACAATAACATTATAGCAGTTATAGGAATTGTAGAATCTAAAATGATAGGAAAACTTTTTGAAGCTCAAAATGAATGGATCATGGTGGTATTTTGTCTCAAACAACACCTGTCATCGCTATGGTAGAGTGATTATCATGTTTGATATAGGGAGGGTCGATTAAGAGGTGTTACACTCTAGCTACTAACACATCAACATAAGAATAAGTTTTATAAAAAGTGTGGAGATCACTTTTGTTTATGGAAAAAATTTCATATTTCAAAGGGAGGATGGTAGGAAAAAAAAAATTGAGTTCTAGTTTATAAGGAATGATTGAAGAACTATTCATAAAGAAAGCAGATTTCTTAAATCCAAACATATTAGATCATATTCCTATAGTGATATAAAGAATTTTTGATAGGGTAATAAGGAGGTTCTTTTTTCAGGTCTAATGATTAGTGAATCATCAAAGTTTCCTACAGGAAGTTATAAGAGGATGGGAGAAGTTGGTTTAAGGGTTAAAAGCATTTTCTTGTGTCAAGAAGCTTGAATACATTAAAGAAGAGCTAAAACCTCTAAAAAAGAGAATCTATTATGATGCACTTTTCTAAGTTAAGCAGGCAAAAGGCTGCAAGAATGTTTAAAAATGACTTATGATTAAGTAAGTGATGAATGGTAGTTGGAATAAGAAAAGAATGCTATGGAAAATTATACAAGTGTACTGTATGATCATTACTCCCTCCTAAGATAAAGAGCTATGATATCCTAGTTGCAAGATAGGGATATAAGCTCCAAATTCTTCTTCATCTTAATCCTTTCAAGAAAAAACAATAGCATAATTAACAGCATCTAGGATTAGCCTGACAATCATATTACATCTTACGACTTGTTGAAGGAGAAAGCTCATTTATACTTTAAGAATATCTTAGGGGAGCAAGTGGTGATTAGCTCAAATGTGCAGGTATTGAGATCCTTTATTTCTAACCAATTTTTCAAATGAAGTGAATCAATTCATAGTCTCACCTTTTAAATGCATACTAAAAAAGCATTTATACCTAATGTTTTTAATGGGAAATTTTAACAAAAGGCTTAGCTGAAAATCAAAGATATGGTTACAAAGGTAATTATGGAAATATTTGAGTCTGATAAGCTTCTTAAAGCCATTAACAGAACCTTCATTTGTTTAATCCCATAAACACAAAATCCTAAATCCTTTGGTGAGTATAATCCTATCTCATGTTGTAATTTTCTTTACAAAATAGTTACTAAGCTACTAGTTAAAGGATTGAAGAAAGTTTTGGATCAAGTTATCAATACAGCTTAAGTTGCTTTCATGATAATATCCTCTTATCTTAGGAATTGCTCAAAGGATAATTAAAAAGGAGTTCCTCAACTACTTGTGTGATTAAAATTGATCTTCATAAAGCATTTGACTCATTAAGTTGAAGCTTTGTTGAGCAGGTGTTTAAGGTGTTCAATTTCCCTTTCAAGTTCAAGAATTGGTTGAGCATATGCTATACTAAACCATTGTAATCAATTTTAGTGAATAGGAAACCCTCCAAACAAGTCTAAAGTAAAAGAGCATTACAAAGGGTGATTTATTATCCCCTCACATTTTTGTATTGTATATAGAATTGTTTTCCAAGTTGTTAAACCACAATATGTCATAGGATCCTTTTTTTTAATTCCATCATAGATGCAAGAAATTGAGAATTTCCCATCTCCTTTTTGCCAATGATCTTTCTTTATTTGCAAAAGTATATGATAAATATGTCTTTCCACTTATGCAAACTTTGCAGAAATTGAAAGATCTCTCTAAATTAGCAATCAATTATTAGAAAAGATTCTTCATCATATATATTGAAGAGCTCAACCTTCTACTCCCTAGCTAGCTATTATAACTCGAATGTGGATAAAATATCCTCCCTTTTCTATGAATTCATAACCCTGGTAGAAAAGATCCATAAGAGAATTAGCCTTGAAGTATTCATCATCTATCACCAGTAAAAGAATCTTATTGATTAGCTTAGTAATTAATTCAATGTAGGTTTATTGGAGCTCCCATTTCTGCTTTGATAAGGGTCTAGTTAAAACTTTAGAGAAAATAATGAGACAATTCGTGTGGGGTTTTCCCTGTAATAAAAGGTTTAAAGCCAAGGTTAGATGGAAATAGGTTTGTAAGGATAAAGGGAAAGGTGGTCTGGGAGTGTTACCTATTAAACTATGCAATACAGTTTCAATGGGAAAAAGAATTTAGAGAATCTTGACACACAAGTAATCGTTATAGGTACAGTGGATACATGAGGATTATTTAAAGGAAAAAACTATTAGGAGCTTCAGGAAAAACTAGGCATATCATATTTCTTCACTTAATTGTTGAAAGAAAGGAACTTTATCTCAAGGCACATAGTATGCAAGATAGGGGATGGTAAATTGGCCTTAATACACCATGATATTTGGTTCAAGGTGGGTATTTTTAGTGATTTATAGATGAAAATAGAAGGGTTATATTAGATTCCTAAATGCTAAAGTATGTGTATGGATATATGAGAATTAGTGGAGAAACTTCCCACAAAGGCTAGCTCACATCATCATAACTACGCTCCCAATTATTGAGAGGATTCCTACTATTAGAAAACACATGCATCTAAGAGATTCATGAATGCATCATTCAGGGATAGGTTGAGAAGTAAAGGAGATAAATGGCTTGGAGTAAAATGGTTTGGAACTAGAACCTCCCCCTATAGTTTCATTCTTCCTATATTTACTATTATGTGGAGGAGTTCATATTATGGATAGTCTCTTATTCCTTAATATGATGAATAGATGAGTTTTTTTTTTCACAAAAGACACCGGAAAAGTGTGCATCACCTATTATTTGAATGCAATTTCTCTAAGGAGGTATGACTTAACATACTAGGTATCTGTCATATTAACACAGAGGGGAGAGTTGAAGGACCTTCACCAATTGGTTCTTGAATAACAAATTGTGTAGGGGAGATAAAATTAATCTCACTCATAGCCTTTGGGATCTGCATTTTTGCATTATGGAAAGAAAGATGCGATAGAGTGTTTAAGGGGGATGACCATAGTCAAATAATTGAAAGGGAAGTTGTCAACTCCATAAGAGAAATGGTGATGGTCAATAGTCAAATAAAAGATTCAGTACTGCTGTTGCATAGGCATGGAGAATCTAATACTACTTTTTATCTCCTCTTTCATGTGGATTGTGATAAACCTCTAATGATATGATAATTGGAAAATGATGGTTAAAGCTTTCAAGCTTTAGTATCTACAAAGAAATGTACATAAACTCCATTAGTTTTTGCTTCTTAATTTCAATCAATAATTTAAAGTAATTATTGATTATGTGAAAAAAATGTTGTCCAATATATTATTTAAAGTAATATTAATAACTAGTTAACTAGTCACTTTTCCTATTTATGACTTTAATGTAAGGATAATTATATGTTTGGTTTATTTTATAAGACTGTTTTAATTGTATTAAATATATGAGATTGGAATAAGAAAGGCCGCTATTCTATAGAATTCATGATGTAGTCATCAATTTAAATTAGATTATATAATATTAATAATATTATCAAAATAAACGCCTAACGAGAACCTTTTTTGGTAATGCACTTACGGTGGGCCTTCTTCTGTAGTGGATCCAAATTAAATTAGCATTGCATAGATAGGACCCAGCGGACCCAACTCGGATCATAATCCGACCGCGCGGACAGAAGCACAAAGGAAGGGGAGCTGGGAAGAGGCTAGAGCTCGCTGAGAGGAAGGATAGGGAAGGATGGTGTCTCTGAAGCTTCAGAAGCGGCTCGCTGCAAGCGTACTCAAGTGCGGGAAGGGAAAAGTCTGGCTTGATCCCAATGAGGTCAATGAAATCTCCATGGCCAACTCAAGTTGCGTTCTCAAATTTTTGCTTTACTTTCTGGGATCAGTGTTATATTCATTAAATGTTTCTTTGAAACGGATTATTGGATATTTGAAATAGTAATGCGTTTTCTTGGGATTCTGTTGTAGTCTGTTAAGCTGAAAAGTATGTTTAAGAATGGGATATTATTTCGTGATTCTGTTCTTTAAAGTATGTGGTTTTTTATTTACTGTCTTTTGTTTATTTGGCATTTTTGAATATCTAAGTTTCAACTTGTTTGATTAACTTTGGATGATTAATCTGCTTAGTTCTTTTGAACCGGGTGCAGGGCAGAACATTAGGAAGTTGGTAAAAGATGGTTTCATCATCAGAAAACCAACAAAGATCCATTCACGTTCCCGTGCTCGCAGAATGAAGGAGGCCAAGAGAAAGGGTCGCCACTCTGGATATGGTATGGATTGTGCTACCTAGTAATTGTATGGTGATTGGTAACAAGCATTAAGCTAGTTTACAAACTGGGGATTCAGGAACTTATTCAAAACATAACTTTCTTTCTTAATGTTGCCTCAATGTTTAGGTAAGCGCAAGGGTACCAGGGAAGCTAGGCTGCCCACTAAGATCCTCTGGATGAGGAGATTGCGTGTTTTGAGGCGATTGCTGCGCAAGTATAGGGAAGCAAAAAAGATTGATAAGCACATGTATCATGACATGTACATGAAGGTGAAGGGTAATGTCTTCAAGAACAAGCGTGTCCTGATGGAAAGTATCCATAAATCAAAGGCTGAAAAGGCTAGAGAAAAGAATTTGTCTGACCAGTTTGAGGCTAAGCGTGCAAAGAGTAAGGCAAGCAGGGAGAGAAAACTTGCCAGAAGGGAGGAGCGCTTGGCACAGGTAACTTAAAAGCTCTGACAAAATCTTCAATGCCATTCAATTGTTAAAATGGTACCATTGTTTTGCTATTTTATTTAAATTGTTGGCATCTCGCCTAAGCAAGTTATAAATGCTAGAAGTGCTGATGTCTGCCTCCTGCCACTGAATAGAATAAGTGGACAGAGTGCTTTTAGCTTGAGCATGTGTCAATTATAATGTGATGCATGATGGTTAAGGTATTTTGACATCTCAGGTACCTTGAGAGAAAGCGCAGCCAGTACCTGCAGCTGCGCCTGCTTCTCAAAAGGCTGAGTAAGATTGTAGAGAAGTTGACTTCGCTACTATCTTTTTCAACTACACTGTCGCTAACAATTTTGTCTTTTTGTAGGGGGACAAAAAAGGCAAAAAAGTGATTGCAGATTCCTGATGAACATTGAATCACAAATGTTGAGGTTTTGCTGATGCTTTTTACATTTTTCTCGAAACCAGTATGTTTCAGTTCCTTTGAAAATTTTGACTTATATGAACTTTAAAACTTCATTATCTGTTGCTTCTCCTTAAATTTTAATGTTCTTTCTTTCCTGATCGTAATGATGGTTAACAATTATGAAGTTGTAAAGGGACTTATGCTTGGAGCTTGACACGAGTAAAAAACTCCAATTTGACTTTTCATTTTGTGAATGCCTTCTGCACATGTTGGAGTGAGTTGTTACTTGACATGAGCCATTATGCAATCCAGAGCTTATCAAGATTGAATTTTTGTAGACAAAAAAACTTGTTGCATCTACTCCAAGATTTTTTGTTACTGTTACGAGGTAGTTTACGTCCGGGCATGTTTTTAACAACTTACATGACTTTTAAATCATATACCAACCATTAGTTGTGCCAAGGCCAACTTGATTGTATTTGACTTTATGGTTATGGATTCCTCTGCATGGAGTTGAATCTCTCAAGTTTAAAAATTTTCTATTTAAGAGTCTTCATAACGTGAACTAGGCTTGAATGGTAGAATGTGGAGTTTTGGTTAGATGGTAGTGTCCTTCGAAATAACTGAAATGGTTAGTTCTACTGGCATTTGAGCACACGCTAATCTGTACATGTTGTATAATTCAATGTCGGGTGCTGGTTGCTCAATGTCGTCAAGTTAAACGTTATTAGACTCCTAGTACAATCGGGAGGGATAACGTCCAATTATTTGACCTAGTGTTCGAGTAGATATGTTTCATATTTCAATTCTTATAGGTTCTTGAGAAGGGGGAGAGGAATTTATTCCTATTAATTCTCTAGGTTTGGCATGGACAGCATTTATGGAAGCTTATCTTTTGGCATTCCATTTGAGGCGCTAACTTATGGTGTGTTGAGACATGGGTTCTCCTGCTGGTGATTTTGATGGGTGCATCTTCGACATTAAGTTGGCCCTTGCCATGAAGATCAAGATTGCGAAAGTTATATTATGCACATTCAATCATGTAATCAAGAGTAGGTTTTTTAACATGTTTAGATCAGACGTGGTCAAAACTACGCCTGCAGATTAGAATAAAATTATTTTAATTAATTAACCTACACATTAAACAAAAATGTGTGACTGCTTAAGGCTAAGTTTTGAATAGATAATTTGAAACGAATTTAAGTTATAAATATGAAGATACATTAATTTAAAGTGAGCTGCCCCAAAACTATTTGAAGATGTGCTGGTTAGTTATATTGTAACCAGCATTATTAATTTTGTATTCATTTAAGTAGTATAAAATTATTTTACAGGTATAAGTTGAATCAAAGAATTTAAGGTTAGTACGATCGGTGAATTGAAATATATCAATTAAAAAAATTGAAGGATTGAATTGAAAGAATTTTTAAATTTTAATTGAAAACTTTGTCTTTTAATTTAATAAACATATGAAATATTTTTAGTTTCTTATTATTAAAAAAATTTGACTAGTCAATGTTAATTAATAATAAAAATAAAAATTAACGTAATTTAAATATTCAAGTCCTCGTTACTAATGTTAAGGTTCTTAAAAAATTTCACATAAGTTGTATCTTTTAAAAGATAAAATTTATAATGGAGAACTAATTTTTAATAATGTAAAATTGAAACATTATTTTATAATTTAAAAATATTATCTAAAATGATATCATGTATTGATGATTTAAAAATATTATCTGAACTCGTATCTTATATATAATTATAATATGTTAGTATTTAGTTGTTACATCAATTTTCTAAAAAAATTAATACTTTATTTTTAAACATCTTACTAAATTAAATAAAAATGAGTAACTACGTAAAATGAAAGAGCTGTGAATTTCTTAATATATATTTTTTAAAAAAACTCCTATTTATTGTTTCTATTTAGGCTCAAGAGAGTCAGCTTTAAGGTTATTGGTAAGGTTACTTTTTTTGTGATAAAAGGTCAAGGATTTGAGTTACGAAAATAGCTTCTTTATAAAATATAAAGGGATTAGTAAACTTTGATGATTAATAACTAATTAAAAGATTTAGTTAACAAAATATTAAACCTTTGATGGTAGCTAGTTTTTTTAATCCATGATAAGGTGATGTTTAGTAATATTATTTTATCAAAAGATAAAAAATAAAGTAAATAATTTTAATACAAAGAAATCATTTGCCCCAAGATTTAAATTTTATTTTAATATAAATATAATAAATTTATTGTTAATATTTATTAATAAGTATTTCAATGAATATAAATATAATAAATTTATTTTTAATATCTATTAATAAGTATTTCAATGAATATAAATATAATAAATTTATTGTTAATATCTATTAATAAGTATTTCAATGAATATGAAATATTATATAAGATACAAAAATAAAATTAATTATTAATTAATTTAACTTTAAATTTTATTCAACATTTAATTAATAATAATTAAATAAAATTTTAATTTTGAAAAGAAAAATAGAAATTAAAATTAAAAATTCATAAGAATAGTAATCAAACGGTTAAGTCCTTGTTGGTGTTGCTTTAATATGTCTTGAAAATTATTGTAGCATTAAAATGTGCAAGTGTTACAATTTGAACAAACTTCCCTATTATACAAATATTTGCTTTTGATTATTGTTAATTTAATCTCTTAAACTTTGTCACCAAATCCAGTCAAGATTAATAGTAGAATTGCATAATGTACCTATAACTTTTCTTTCTAATTTTAAGAACTCTTCTCAGACCTGAATTATGACTAATAAATTTGGTTCACTAACAGTTAGTATTATTTATACTAAATAAATATAATTTCTACATATGACAAAATATAAATGTAAGAAACATAAGTATTGGTTACATGTTATGACTATTAAATAAGATCATGATTTTAATCATGTATTTGGTTACTCTATTATTTTATTCGAAATAATAACAATCATTACTATCCATAAACATTACTCTAATCTCTCTAGTGGGCTAAAATCTTATTCAAATTTAGTTGATCTTGAGTTTCTTTAACAAACCAACAACTTAAATTCGATAGATAACAACTTTATCAATCACATCTCATGTGACTCCTAGATTAGTTAGTTGATAACTCTTGCTAAAATATATCTTATATGTTATTCCTAACCCTACCTTTATATTCATGTGATTAGAAATTTGCTCATTCAAATTATACAAATTTAGTTAGCTAGGACTCGTTGTTATAAGATCAAATATATTTGGGTTAAAGTAGCCCTGAGTTTGCTCAATAAGCCCAACAATAAATAGAATTATGATTTGTTCTTATAATAATGAAAGGCAACAATCATATTCAAAACATGTACTTAGTTTTTTTAACAATCATATTCAAAACATGTACTTAGTTTATTCCTTTAATCAAAGACAAAATTATGTGTAAAATATCATACTTAAAAAAAAATACAATTTAACATGAATCTAATATTTATATTAAACATATAAATAAAGAATGGAACTTATGCATATATAATCATATTATATGTATAAAATATCAAGCTTTGTTTAATTATAATTATTGATCTTCATAATCTACAATACTATTTCCAACTCTTAAAAAGTTAAACTAGATTTAACTCAATGATTTATAAATAAATTTAATTTTTATTTCAAATATAAATTTAATTTTATTTGAAAACAATTTTCAAATTCAAATAGAAAATATTTCTAATTATCTTAACTCCTTTAATAGAATTTAATTAAAACAAATTTTAATAAATTATGCTTCTTACTTATTATAATTTTAAAAAAAATTCAAAATTTTATAAATAAGAGATTTTAATCAAATTAGAAAAATATTTGTAATCTAATTGGGAATTACTTTTCCTTATTAAAAAACTATTTTCTAATATTAAAAGAAACTGCTTTCAAGATTAAATAGAACACCTTCTAAATTTAACTAATAAAGTCCTTTACACTATTTATTTAGAGATTAATTTCTTAGCTAATTAGAAGACTTTTCTTTAATAACTAAAAAAATTATTTTAAAATATTAAAAGAAAGCTTATTTTTCTTATTTAATAAATGAAAACATCTTTTCAAATTTAATCAAGAATTTTTATAATACATCAAGAGACTTATTATTTATAAATAAAGAAACAATTTCTAAATAATAGAATAATAATTTTCTAAATAAATAAAATAAGAAATTTATTTTTTTTGTCAATCAAATTTAAAAAGAAATTTAATTAAGAAAAAATTTCTTAATTTTAAAGAATATAATTAATTGACTTCAATATAATTAAAAATAATTAATTTTATTCTAGAAACAACTTTTCTAAAATTTAAATAAGAATCAATTTAATTATTAATCTTAATCTTAATAAGAAAAACAATTAATATAATTATGAAATTGATTTTGAGAACTAAAAACAATTTTAGATCTAGTTTGGAAGTATGTCTCGGAATCTTCTATTCTAAATCAAAGATAACTTTATTCATCTTTGAATTACTTTAATCCAATAACTAAATATGGCATATTCCAGCACTAGAATAAGCCTATCCTTGTACCCAAACAAGCCTTGTTCTAAGTTTGAAATACTTTTCTCCTAGGCTAAAAAAATCCTAATTTTATGTCCAGGCACCCACTTTTCTAACCCAAAAATAGTTTTATCCTCATTAGCAAATGCCCCCTTCTTCATCTTTAATTTTTTTTTTATATAAGAGGGAAGAGTAAACCGATTACACTACAAGTCTCGAAAAACAGATTCCCGACATATCCTCTAGGAGGAGAACATGACACCCAATGGGTGGAAGGTCAAAATAAGTAGTGCCGAGCGCAAAATGTCCAGCATAACTCGCTAGCCAGTCCGCACAGCGGTTGCTCTCACGGTAGATGTGTCGATGGACCACCGTCCAATTTCGCATAAACAGTTCCTGGATCCCTTGAACAATGGGGTTATAGATCGAGGATCGGTTGGCCGAGGAGGAGAGGAGTTGGAGGGCCACAGTCGAGTTAACTTCCAGTTCAATCTGACGAAACTCGAGATTTCACACGAGTGTGAGCCCTGTAAACACTCCCCAGAGTTCCACAAATACTGAATAGCACCAACCAAGATTGTGGATAAACCCTCCAAGCCAATTGTCGGAAGTGTCTCTGAGGAGGCCGCTTGCTGAAGCCCAGAAGGAGGAACGGGAATAAGCGCCATCAATGTTCAACTTGACCCATCCGATAGGAGGTTTACACCACCCGATGAGGTGCTCCTGGCGTTGGGGATGCCTTGTGATAAAGCTGCATTGCCAAGCGTTTGACTTGTGGATCTGATCTGCATAAGACAAAATAACAGAAATAGGTGAAGATGGCCAACTAAAGTGAATATCAAAAAGGGACCCATTACGCCAGGCCTATAAAAACCAACAAGTTGTGCTAAAAACAGTCGACCACCTCTGTCTGAACACTCGACTGTGGGCTTGGAGATTGGTATAGAGCCAGTGGTGGAGAGGCTAAGTGAAAAAGTCGGAACGAACAATATATGGTGGAAAGGAGCTCCACACTTGCTAGGCTCTAACGCAGTCTCAAATCGCATGAAGAGAGGATTCTTCGAATCTGCAGTGATAACAAGACCCCTCTATAGTGAGATGTCTGCGAACCCTATGCTGGTTAGTCAAAAGCCTGTCCTGTGCGAGGAGTCAGACGAAGGACCGAATTCGTTGTGGCCCAGGCCAGTGCCAGATGGCCTTCCAAAGACCAGGAACCTTGGTGTCCTCCTGGTCCATAAGCATGAAGTAGGTAGAAGCCACGGTAAAATGACTAGTGTCGGATAGACCCCAGGCTAGTTTATCCTGTCCCAGGAAAGGCCTTGGGGGGAAGGTCCCAGCTATGAGACGACATATGTCCATTGGGAGGGAGCCTTGCAAGGCATCCTAATTCCAATTACCGTCAGAGTCCACCAACTGACTAACACTGAGGTGACTATCAGGAGCAGAGGGAAGGGTGGTAGCCTGGTGAATGAGAGGTCCTACTCCCACTACCCAAGGGTCTAACCAGAATCTAATACAGACCCTATCACCAAGCACCCACTTCATACCTTGAAGCATAATGTGCCAGGTAGACTTAATACTCTTCCAACCCATAGACCCCCCTGTGGTGTCGAAAGTGAGGGGGAGGTGGTGAACGTCAAAGCGGTATTTTGCTGAGAGAACTTTGACCCATAGAGAAGTAGGTTTGTCGATCAGTCCAACCTAATTTGGCTAAAAAGGCGTCGTTGGTTTCCCTAATTCTCCGGATGCCCAGTCCTCCCATTGATTTGGGTTTACAAACGTCCTCCCAGTTGACTAAAGGAAGCTTTTGAATCCCATTGGTCGAGCCCCACAAGAATTGGCGTGTGATCTTCTCGAGATCATCACAAAGACGGCGAGGCAGCCGGACCGTTTGCATTGTATAGCTGGGAATAGCTGCTATAACGGATTGGGATAATGTGAGGCGACCTGCAAAGACAAAAGATTGGCAAACCAGCTCGACAACCGTTGATGGACCTTGTCTAGAATGTATTGATAAGTGCTCTTGGTCACACGTTCGTGCAGAAGGGGCACCCTGAGATATCGACCGAGATCATTGGTCATGGAGACCCCCAACGCACGGCTGAGACCATGGGATGTCGGAGTAGGAATATTCTTAGAGAAATAACACCGGGATTTGTCCTGGCTGATACGTTGCTAGAAGCTGAACAGAAGGAATCTAATATATGGCTAATCACCTCCACTTGCTTCATAGTGGCAGTAGAAAAAAGGATGAGGTCGTCAGCGAAGAATAAGTGAGAGAAAGCCGGCCCAATTTTGCTCAATTTGATAGGTTGCCAACGACCTTGATTAACCACGTGCGTAATAGTGTGCCCTAAGCGTTCCATACACAGGACGAATAGGTAGGGCGAGAGGGGGTCACCCTGATGAATTCCTTGGGAGGGGCGAAAGGTCTCACCAAGCTCGCCATTCCACCGCACCTAGAGGGAAACCGTGGAAATGCATTTCATGATGAGACTGATTAGGGAAGTAGGCAAACCCACGTCGAATAAAGTATCCTGGATGAAATCCCACGATAAACGGTCATAAACTTTCTCCAGATCGACCTTGATGGCCGAGATGCCTGATCTCCCAGTTTTCCTACGCATAGTGTGGATAACTTCTTAGATGATAATGATATTGTCCGTGATCAGACGCCCCGGGACAAAGCTACATTGGGTAGGAGCTACCAGATCGTGAAGGAAGGGTTTAAGCCAGCTGACAATGATTTTGGTGATCGCTTTGTAGATCACCGAACACAATGCAATTGACCGGAACTGCTTCATGGACGTGGGGGACGGGGTCTTAGGTATAAATACCATAATAGTACTGTTAAACTCCGCCTCCCAAGCTTCATGAAGAAAAATACGCTGAAAGAAAACAGTCAAAGTCAGGCCCACAGTATCCCACTGAGATTGGTAGAAAAGTGCAAATAGTCCATCAAAACCCGGGGTCTTGTTAGGCTCCATGCTGAAGAACGCCATCTTAATTTCCTCCGGCTCGAGGGGTCAGGCCAGATCTGTAAGGGTAGTAAGCGGAAGCCTGGGAAATTGACCACGGATCAGTTGAGCAGGAGGAGAAGAGCTATCCGCCGTGTAGTTTGAGGATCGGACAGAACCGTCCCATTACCGTCCTGAAGGGAGGTAATCTGCGTCTTCCATTGCTTGGCCATGGTAAGGGACTAATAGTACCGGGTGTTTCTGTCCCCCTGACTAAGCCACTGGCTTCTGGAGCATTGATGCCAGTAAATCTCCTCTTGCAGGAGGACCTGTTCCAATTCCGTGCGAAGGTGAGACTCAAGGTCGCGGAGAGAGCTAGAATTGGAAGCTTCTAGGTGTTGTTGGATTCCTGCAAGACGGGCCATGAGCCGCTTTTTCCTACGGAAAATATTGCCAAAAGTAGAGAGGTTCCACTGTTGGAGCCGGGTCGTAAAAGTTTGAATGTCGCAGCTGAAATTTGTACCGGTAGGGGTCCAGTTCTCAGCTACGAATTAGGGAAACTCGGCATGAGTTAACCAGGCGGACTAAAAGTGGAATGGATGAGATTTTGGAAGGGGGCCCTTGATGAGTAAGATTCACGAGGAGGGGCCGATGGTCCGATTTAAGGAAAGGTAAGTGAATGACAGTAGTGTGGGGAAAAATGAAGTGCTAAGCGTTCGAACAGAATGCTCGGTCAAGTCTAGCGAGCATCTGTCCCCTCCGCCAGGTGAACCGCGAACCAGAGAAGCCTAAATCCTGGAGTTGGCAACCTTGCACACACTCGCGAAAATGTGGGTTGACGACTGGAAGGAGGCGAGACTCGCCACATTTATCCGTGCTCTCCAGCTTGGAATTGAAGTCGCCCCCTAAGAGCCAAGGTTTGGTTGTAAATTTGGTAATTATGATCAAAGAGTTCCAAAGGAAGTGTTGAAGGGCACGTTAGGGGCTAGCGTAGATGGCTGTGAAGTCAAAGGAAATATGAGTCCATTTGATATTTGCATGCACAAATTGCCGGTGAGCTAGAATAATGCGAATAGATATAGAATCGTTCCACAGCAGCTAGATATCTCCCGAAAATCCTTCGGCTTCGACTTGAAAAGAATGAGCAAAACCTAGATCCTTAATAATCTTCATGGTGCGGTTGCCGCTAATTCTTGGTTCCACCAATACTATGTGGAAGGGTTTATGGACTTGAACGTAGTTCTTTAAAATGGGCTTGAAGGTCTGACTTCCAACCCCTTGGCAGTTCCATATGAAAATGGACATAATCAAAGGAAACAAATTGCAGTAAACACTAATGAGCATCAGTGTTTACTGTGGGTTCCTCCAAAACCCGGGAAGGGTCGGCCTGAAAGACTTGTGGAGTTTCCTCCATTTGGGTATTTAGCACATAAACTTGCACATCCTCGTCCATTATTACCTTATCGTGATCAGGTGGACGGGCTGAAGGTAAGAGAAGTTCGTTGAGCGTAGGTTGGGTGGGGAGGGGACAAAGTTCAATACCTGTATCTTCCTCCATGCATCTGCCACCGTCACCCTCAAGCATTGCCCGGGTAACGGATTGGTCTTGGATCAGGAGGTCGGTATGGGAGGGGATGGCGATGGCAACGTGCTGGGGTATGGCCCGCGTGGTGTCTGAGGGCTTGAGCCTAGCTGTAAGGTGCGGTAGGGCCTGGGGCTAACCAGTTGAAGGCGTTGGGCTTGCAGGGGGGCCTGGAGATCTGCTGCTTACGGGAGGGCTTGCTTGGCCTAGGATCTAGAGGCCCGATTACATCACAACCTTTAGCATGTGGAATTTGGGTAGGTTGGATGCGGGTTTGGGGGGGAGGCCTTGACTGTTGTCTCCTTTCGGCCAGGTACCGAAGCTAGCCGTTCTGCAATCCTCAACGTTTCTCTGTCAGCATCAATCAGTGGATCGAACCTCAATCCCCTCGTTGGAGCGTGTTGGGCGTGACCTTGTCGATCACTACCGATCGCTGGGGCGCGGGGTGGAGGTTTGCGCGATCTCCTCTGCACCTAGATCCACGAACCATACAACATCAGAGAAGGAGCACTCGCCTGTTGAGCTGGTCTGGGTTCAGTGAGTCCCGGCGTCGGCGTATCTTCGGAAAGGAGAGAACGGTCTAGTCGGTGTGGTTTTGGGTCGGGCAAATAGAGGCAACATGGCCAACCATGCCGCAGGAGATACAAATCGACAGTAAGCCCTTGTAGGCGACTTTAATCTGTTCGCCGTCGAGTTCAACGACCGATCGAAGGGGTGCGCTGATGTCAATGTTGACAACCACCCTCACAAATTTACCGCATTGAGAGAGTCGATTTTGACCATCCTACCGATGAGATTCCCGAGAGCGTTTAGGATGGCTGGGTGGTATTGGGCCACCGACAATTCGGGAAATGAACTGTTGGACCCCGAACTTTTCTTGGAGATTTGATTTACTAAATGAAATAAAATGAGGAATTAGCGGTGTTTAATGTTGTATTTGGGTAATGGTAATTGGAGCAATTTCAATGATATTTTGTGCTTAATGCGTGAAATGGGTGTTTTGTGTATGATTGTGTATGACTTTTGTGAAAGAGAAATGTGTATGCGCATATTCTTTATTGTTG
>JAOTAX010000002.1:28599361-28612201 GCA_025629825.1 Erythroxylum guanchezii
CATCATTCTCTACCTAATTCAACTCAATAAACCACTCTCAAACAATTCATGATCTAGAATTTATCAATAACCAAAAATAGAGCATAATCCATTCATAAGCAATTTCTACACTCATCCACTCACTTCTTTGAAAATCATTCAATCTCTCAACCTCTCAATATCCTTACATGCATTATCACTCATCCTACACATACAAAAACAACATATGAACCTAATTTATCATCATTCATGACACAAACATCAACCTTGCAATATCAAAACATCACAACTCAAGTTAATCATCATTTTAGCTTTAATTAACCATGCCAAGACATTGAAAGAAAAACTTACTTGATTTAACTCCAAACTCTTCAACCTCTCACTAAACCCTAGTTCCCAGGCATCCCATGTTCTTCGTCTTAAAAGAGGTAAAACTAGGTTTTCTTATGGCAACTTAAAGAATCAACAAGATGGAAGTAGAAGGTGAAAGATGGAGCAAGGTTTCAAGTAGGTGAATCACCAACTCATGAAGGAGATGAAGCCACGAAATTGAGAGGAAGCAAGGTATAAAATGAAGAAAAAATACTATTGGTGGGCTTTTAAGAGAGAGTGTATCATGTGAGAGAGAGCAAGAATGGGTTTTTAAACACTTAAACAAATAGTAATAAGACGTGGCTTAGCAAGTGACACTTGTCACTTGCCACATGTCCAAATTCTAAGCATTCCCTTATCCTTCTCTTATTAATTAATCCATTCAAACCCAATTTCCAATGAATGACACTTATCAATAATGCCTAAAGTCATGTATCAAATTTTCATTGCCAATTGACAGTAATTTCTACTACCATTTAGCAATTGGTCTGCCCCTTGGCATTTTTCCTAGTCCAAAAATTACCCCGAAAAATTTTCAGAAAAATTTCCTAACATTCTCCAAAAATTCTGAAACAACAATTTCAAATAAATTTTCGAATACAAACAAACCAAAATTCGCAATAAGAATACATTTATTCACAATTATACGCGGAATGTCAATGAATGCATGTACAATTATTTTCATGTGCAAAAATGTCATTATTCACATGTATGTGTATGACACATTATGCATGAGCATGCAATTGCATTTCTAAACTCTCACTGTTCACGTATATTTACTGTTCTACCCTTCCCGCAGGTAATGGGATGTTACAATGTTAGTCCATCTAAACACAATATTCTTTTTAACAAGTTTATTTAGAAGAGCTGTTATAAAACTGAAATCCTTTACAAACCTCCAATAAAAATTTGGAAATCCATTTAAACTTTGTACCTCATTTGCATTGTTAGGTGTATGACACTCCTTAATTGCCTTGATCTTTTCCTTATCTACATTAATTCCATATGCACTCACAACAAAACCAAGAAACATAACATATTCCATACAAACTATGTACTTCTTTAAATTAGCATACAACTTATATTCTTTTAAAGCACAAAGCATAGAATGTAAATGTTTGATATGGTCATCCAAATTCTTTCTATATACAAAAATATCATCAAAGTAGACAACAATAAATTTTACAATAACAGGTTGCAAAACATAGTTTATTAATCTCATGAGTGTATTTGGTGCATTAGTTAAACCAAAAGGTAATACTAACCACTTATATAAACCATATTTTGTTTTAAAAGCAGCTTTCCATTAATCTCCCTCTTTCATATGAATTTGATAATACCCACTTTTTAAATCATTCTTTGAAAGCAAGCAAGACTTATACAACTCATCAAGCATATCATCTAATCTAGATATGTGATGTCTATACTTTACCATGATTTTGTTGATAACTTAACAATCCACACATATGCTCCATATTCCATCTTTTTTTTAGTACTAAAATGACAGGAATCAAACATAGAATGAGACTTTCTCTCATGAACGCTTTACTAACTCATCCATTTGCTTTTGAATCTCCTGTCTTTCCCCTAGATTAGCTCTATAAGTTGTTCTATTAAGGATTGTTTAACCTGGGATGAAATAAATTTGATGTTCAGTGCCTCTAAGGTTGTTAATCCTTGTGGCAACTCCACAAGGAATAAATTAGCAAATTCCTATAATAAAGTTGCAAAAGCACTAGGCAAAGAAGGATTTAGGTCGTTAATGAAAGATCATTGCACATAAGATTAAGTAGCTATCGCCTTGTTAACAGACCACTCTTGACTTCATTGCTACTAGCTAGGTATTAGCCCTCAAAATTTTCTCTCTATTTTGAGTCTCACAATCTGATTTTCTTCTCTCATTGCTCATCACTATACTCTTTTCACTCTTTTTTACACTCTCACTCTTTTTATTATCTTTACTCTTTTCTTGAGCACTCACATGCTTTTCTTTCAAGTTTTATTCTTTTGCTATCTTAATTTGATCCTCATATGCTTCCTATAGTTTGAGAGGTGTTAAGTTTCACATGTTACTTGTTTATGAAAAAGGAGTAATTATTTTTATGCCCATCATGTTGAAATTTTCCATAAAACTTTCATAGAGGCCCTAAAAGAAGATGACTAGTAGGCATTGATGCTACATCACATAGAACCTCATCATTGTAATTCCTAATGGAAAATGCCACTAGAACCTATTTTGTCACCCTAACTTCCCTACACTAATTCAACCATTACAACTTGTATGGTTTTAGATTCTTCAGAGTTTTCGACTTTAGTTTATCAACCAATAATGTGTTAGAAACATTAATGTAACTCTTACTATGAATGACCATATTACTTACTTTGATATTCATATAGCAGTGAGTATAAAAGATATGTTTACGTTAGGCCTTATCATTTTCATCCTTAATTTAAATATTAAGATTTCACCTAATGATTAGCAATTCTCCATTTAATGGTCCTTCAAATCTACATCATTACAATCCTTCTTGTAACACCCCACTACCATAGAGTATATATCGGAACACCCTGAGGACATTCCAGTACATAACCTATAATAATGGGATGTTAGAGCAGTCACTACAATCACTTAGTCACGGCATCATGATTTATAATCTCTTATAAGGTATTATAAGGAAAAGACACAACATTTAAAACCTATTGAATTCCTACTTTCATTTCATAAAAACTGAATATGTACATCATCCCAAAACCTAATACAAAACACAATACAAGAAAGAGGAATTATATAAAAAAATTTATCTAATTCTTCAGTCTCAGCTGACCGACCTTTGAGCCATTTCTTCTTCCCAAAAGTACAAGAATTATTCTTCTTGTAGACTCTCTCTGTCACTAATGTCCTCTCTCGGTCCTGAAAAATCAACGTTACAATTTTGGTGAGTTTTGCGAACTCAGTGAGGTAACCATCCTCGATGATTCACTCAATTCATACAACACATCAACACATGTAAACACATATTTCACATCTTTTCATTTAGCATATTGCATAACATATCATTTACTTCCATATCCACTCTCATTCGAATACATGTCCACAATATATTTCAATCAGTCAAACACACGTATTAAATATATATGCAGTACTCGTGAGGCTCACTTTCGATTATTACGTTGTTATGACTGAGTGTCTAAACTGTCCCATATCCATTGTGGATACCAGGCTCATTGATATGTCCCTTATCCATTAGAGATATAGGGCTCATTATACATAGTGAGCCTTCGGCTCTTAATCACATTCCGAGCCTTAAGCTCATTTTCGGTGGCTACTCAAGTCACAATTCTCATTATCTGATCATGCATTCATGTAATGAAATGCATCACATATACTCAATCAATCTTGTTTCAATCAATCACATTCACAGTCTCATTCACATTTATCATCGGGCCTTGGTCTGGCATTCAACAATCATGTTGAGTAACACTTATTTCTTCGCATTCACATATAAGGAGCACTTTAAATATCACATTTATGCATCAGAAGCCTCAGACCTTCAGTGTCTGAAATCAACAAAATTAAGTCCACATTCAAGGATAACTCAGAACATAATTTATAACAAGCAAATAATTAAATGAGACCGTTTAGGTTATTTACAGATCTCTCCAGAAGCTATTGCCTCGAAGTCCAGACAACGTCTGGATGTTGACGTTCCAAATGTTCCTCTATATCATGCAAAATATACATTTACACATATCACAAATTTGCACAATTATACACGTACTCATTTATGCACATATGTATACATATGGATTATCTACAATTCATGTTCAATGACAATCCCAGATATCTTTCCATTATTCTAGTCACATAATCATTAATATATCAACACTCATATAAGTATAATTTGTACTTAGGGTTTACTCCACCATAAAACAATTTGAATCTAATTTCATAACTCATTTGATCATTCCAGATTTTTCTAAAAACGGACTTTTAGGTCCACTTTTCACGATCATTCTGACAAGGAAAATGGAGTAATTTGGCCACACTTCCTTCTAGAAAATTGTTCTCCTATGTATTAAGTTTCTAATAACACCAAAATCATACAATTTGGTTCAGTATTCTGAAAGTTATACTCAAAATACTTCGGACTAAGTACGTTCAAAATTTTGGCTACTGAATGATCATGCACTCAAAGTTGTACAACTCATATCTCTCAATTCCAATATCCAAAAATTACAAACTTTATATCAAATGAAAGATCAGAGAATAAGCTACAATGTTTGTGGGGACAACTTTGTCTAATTCGGCTTACATCAATACAGTTTATTCGATAACAACAGGATATGATTTATGTCACGGGTAATGCTGCAGCCTAAGCCAAAACTGAACTTCAAGCTAAATTTCAAGACCCTTAATGACAAAATGCAAATTCAATTTCTTCTTAAAAATTGTATCCGTATGTCTCTAGTTTCATCTAGATCAAAATCCATCTAATTTGAATATTCACAAATCAAGGTATGGCCCAAATATAAATGCATGTTCAGTAAAAACACTCCATACAATATACTCCAACACATTACATTGCCAAAATTCTATCATTTCAAGTTGATCATTCGGTTATACCTCAACTTTCAATTTAGTATTCTCTATACACAATTCACAATTTCATGATTTATTACAACCCAAAAACATAACTTATTTCCATAACTTTCTATATCACATTTTTCTGCAATTTTGTCTACTTCACTAATCTTCATTTAACTCCAATTACCACAATCCTTTATCACACTTTCTGCACATTTTCTATTTCATTTTTCACCTTCATTGTCACTTCAATTTCAGCCAACTTGGTCACAAACAAATCAAAATTCATGAATAAGCACAGATATCAAAAACAGAACATCATTCACGTATGTTCATCATTTTCTGCACTTCTTTATTTTTCTGCTGCATATTTTCATCTTTTTTCAACACTTTCACTTCATCTTAAACCTATCATTATAATCCTCTCTATATCATGACATCACCTTACACCTTTTCCTTAACTCTAAACTTTTTTGAGTTCATTTCTAAAAACACCCAAAAATTCACATAAACACAGTAAAAATAAAACAAAGCATACATATCAACTTTTCTCCAAAAAATTTTCTACACTCTTTTCGTTCATATTTTCATTGATATTTCAAACTCAAAATTCATTTCAACACTATCTTATGACATATTAATCATCAAAACACACAAACAAGACATTAATATTCACATCCTATATCCGCGGTGTACATGAAAATTGACCATTTTTCTCATGATCATCTAATGTCAATTAATCACCATATTTATCTCATATACCAACAACTCATAAGGATTAACGTGATACTTACTTGCTAAAACTCCAAATTCTTCAAAATATCAAGAAGCCCTAACTTCTCACCCATATACATCATCTTAAAGGTGGATTAGGTTAGGTTTTCTTAGAGCAAATGAAAGAAACAACAAGATGAGAGTAGCAAGGGAAAGATGAGAGCTCTAGGTTAAACGTTGGAGAAGGTTGTAACAAAACTCGTGAAGAAGGTGAAGAATCTTGAAGAAAATGGAGAAAGTCACGAAGAAGAAGAAGAAACCAAGACAAAACAATAACTTGGTCTTTCAAATTAAAAGAACCGTGGCTTTAAGAATTGCTTGGCAAGTGACACTTCTCACTTGCCCAATTTATAAGGCTTTAAACTAAGTTTTTATTTAACTAGTCCAATCAATTCCAAATTTTACTCCAATTGTCTCTAAATTTTCAATGGAATTACTAATAAATCTCAATTTCTAAGGCTTTAAACTAAGTTATTATTTAACTAGTCCAATCAATTCCAAATTTTACTCCAATTGTCTCTAAATTTTTAATGACATTGTCAATAAATCTTAATGTCACTTATCAATAATTTCTACTATTATTTAACATTTATTTCTACTGCCATTCATCAATTAACCTGTCATTTGGCTTTTTTTTCTAGTCCAGAAATACCCAAAATTTCAGAAATTTTCCTAAATTTCACCAAAAATTCTAATCCAACAATTTATACTCTCCGAATAAATTTTCAACATATAAAAACCACAATTCTCAATAAAACCACATTTATAAATCAATTATACCCGAAAAATGTCAATGAATGCATATACAATCATTTTAATATGTAAAAATTCAATATTCAAGTGTAAGTGTATGCCAAATTATGCATGAACATGAAATGCACTTTCTAACTTCTCACTAAACTCATACACACACTATTCAAGCCTTAATATGGGTAACGGAATGTTACAATCCTATGGCAACATTTCGTCGTCACTTAAGCTCACACTCTTTACCTCACCATTTCCTAAAATAACCATAGTCCTTTTATTTGGACATTAAGAGTAACATGCCCAATCCCTTGACACCTGAAACATTTAAAATCATATGAATTAGAGGAGGATTTAGTTTTGATTTTACCTTTAGAATAAGAAATCAAATATTTGGCTTTTGCATTATCTTGTGGTTTTGAGGCAACCTTGCTATCCTTCTAGTTTGACCTCTATAAAAAGTTAAAAATAGATATAGATTTAGAAGTTCCCCTATATTTTAATTGACTCTCCATCTTGATGGCGTTATACAACAAATCCTCCATCTTTCATAATGTTTCAAGTCCACTACATCTGCAATCTCCTCATTCAAAACATTAATGAATCTAGCCATAATAGCTTCTTGGTCCTCTTCATCAACAATCCTAATAATGGGCTACCTCCATCGTCTTCTAGTATTCCTCTACACTCTTGGAACCTGAAGTTAAACTTTGTAGCTTCCTACACAAATCTCGGTAGTAATAGCTAGGTACAAACTAATTACGCATTGCTAACTTCATCCCTTCCTATGACCAAATAGGTCTCTCTATTCATATGCATACTAAGCACCATTTGATCCCACCAAATGCTGGCATAATCTATGAATTTAATGCCGCCAATTTGGGCTTCTTCTCCTTGAAGTAGTTACGACAATCAAACAAATGTTCTACTTTTCTTTCCCACTCCAAATACAAATTCAGATCATTTTTACCCTTAAAAAGAAGGAATCTTCATCTTAATACTACCCAAATTATTATCTTGCCTTTGGATAGCCCCTCTTCCTTTTATGAAACCTTCCTTCATATTAAGTGGCTAATCTCTATAATAGTTTGATCTATTTGATGTCTCTAAATTATTCAATATCATATAATAGTCTTAAATTGATCTTGGATGCCTTATGAAGATTTTAAGGTTAATACCAACATTTTCTCCACTACTACTCATGATTAAACCTATAACGAAAAAATTAATAATAAAATAGATAAGGTTGTCCTCACTCTCTCCCTTATATATTTATACTCTAATTGTTATTCGCTTGCGTTTTTACTCAATCTTGACTTTTCTTGATGTTGGACTCTCTACTCTTTCCTTTAACCATTCAAGTTTCTCTTACAAGCATCCATTGACAAATAACATAATAATGGGGAGGATCTTTAAGAACCATGAGAGAGAAACTTATCCTTCTCTCTAGACATTCTCCTATTCTTTGAATGGTTCCTTTTCACTGTCTAATTTGCTTGGCCTCTCAACTCGTTCCTTTCTCTTCTACTTTTGCCTAGCTTCCTTATTTCTGGCTCTCGCCCATTTCAACTTGGATCTCTCAATCTAGAGTTCTTTTTTCCCCCTACTTTCATCTCATTCCTTTCGAGCCCTTGTTCCTCTTTATTGCTCCATTAACTGCTCTAAAACTCACCCACCTTGTTGAAATCAGACTTCCAGTTTCTTAATAGAGTCTGATTTTCCCCTTTTACCTTCATCTTCCATCTCCTCTCCTTTTCCTACTCCATCAAAACCAGATATGAAAAACCCTAACATGTCAGCTGATCGTCATTCTCCTTCCCTTTCAACAAACCAATCTTCTAAAACCCCAACACTCTCAACTCATGCTCCTACCCATCCAACATTCCACATCCCCAGCCCCAACCTAATCAACCTAAGAAGCAAATATGAATAAGAATCTTGTTGAAACTAGGAAAACCTAGAAATAGGTAGTGGGGGACAACTCAAACTCTTTTTCTATAGCCCCCTGTCGAACTTGATGGAAAATTGATGGTGGCCCCAAGCATTGACATACTGAAGGAAGGTGCGAAAACATAGGATGCGACAATTATAGGCTTTTTCATGGAAAAAATCCTATTTACATGTGATTCAAGCATAGACTCAAAGAAATTGGAAAGGTAAAGGCAAACAAGATGTGGTGTTAACTGAGAATGATAACAGTATATTCACTTTTAGTTCAAAATTTGAGGCTCAAAAGGTGATAGAAGAAGGCCCCAGGCACATCTCACAACTCCCATTATTTGTCCAGAATTGGCAACTTTGTATGAAATTAGAAAAATTCATATTAAAAAACATTCCTTTATGGGTGAACATACATAATATTCCCTTATAATATTGGACAATAAAGGTTTGAGCATGCTAGCAAGCTATTTAGGAAAGCCAATATGCATGGATGAAAATACAGCTATGAGAAAACTTGTTAGCTATGCTAGATTATGTGTGAGTATAAACATCTCAAAAGATAGTGAAAGATAGTATCCCAGTACTGAGGTTAGTAGATGGAGGTGCTTTTAAAGAAGACAACATAATGGTTACTTATCAATGGAAACCATCCTTACAAGCACAAGGTAAAGTTGGCAACCAATGACAAAAGTATTTAGGAGGGGAGACTATTAGGAGTTGCTGGGGTCAGATGCGGTCACAACAGAAGGAAACATATAGCTGCTTGAAAACTTTGGAGGATCAAAGGATCTTAGATAAAGTGGATAGAATTCTAAAGGATGAGAACAAGAGTGAGCAACATGAACCCATAATCAGTCCCATACAATTAATGGAAGATCACTAGCATTTGCAACTGGAAGTAGGAAACTAAATAGTCCTCGTAATGATGAAAAGGCACTATGCAGAATGAAGTATCCTCAGGAGGCTTACAATAAAAAGAAGCCCAATAACCAGTAGATGTGCCACAATAGTTGGAAGACCAACAGAAAGAGGATAATCAAGAGGAAAAGTTTGAAAAAGTGTTATCTAGAAAGAGTAACAGGAGCAGTAAGAAAGGCTCAAAAGGTGAAAATATTACTACATGAGCTTTCTAGTATGGAACGTAAGAGAAATAAACATTTGAAGCTCAATGCTTTAAGGGATTTTGTTCAGCATGAGAAGCCTAGGTTATTTTGTTTATTGGAAAAAAAATCATAGTTGAAAATTTAAATAAATTAAGCTATTTTGGTAGTATTTGGAGGATACTGACAAATCATTAGTACCATAGGTATAGAAGAATCATTATTGTTTATAATGAGGACTTAATGGAAGTGGAAGCATTGGAGGCCAGTGAGCAGTTCATTCACACAAAACTAATATTCAAATTGGAGAATTATACAACTTTGGATACTTTTGTTTATGGATTTAATACTTCTTTCCAAAGATCTGCTTTATGGAACTCACTGAGAAGACTAAAAGGCTCAACTAGAGGATTATAGATTATCAGTGGTGATTTCAATTCCACGATTTATAGGTCAAAAGCTGAAGGGAATTGTAATTGGCTCAACTATAATTTAGATCTATTTGATTATACTAAGGATGTGGAACTTTTTGATTTAAAACTCGAAGGCCTTAGATTCACATGGAGCAACAAACAAATGTCTAAGTGGTTCATTCAGAAAAAGATGGTTAGGGCCTTAGTGAATGTTGACTAGTTAATAACTTTTCTAGAAAGCAAAGCTATCTTTTTGGACTTAGAGTTTTCTGATCATACCCTTATCAAGGAGGATAACCTCTTTAAAAATGTTAGTATTAAACATCACTTCAGATTTAATAACTTCTTTACTAATGTGGAGGGTTTTCAAGAAGCCGTTTCCAAGGGTTTAGAGTTTGAGGTCTATAGTACAAAATATTTTATTCGTACGCAAAAACTTAAGGCAATTAAGTAGGAATTGAAGAGGTTGAATGCAAGGAGGGGATAGAACGCTAAAAATGAGATAGAAGATGCTAAAATATGACTCTTATTCACCCACAAATTGATAGCAGATAATCCGAATGATGAGAATCTTGTTAATAAGGAGAAGGAACCTCTTAAGTACCATAAGTAAGTAGTGGACAAACATTGTTCATTATTAAGGAAAAGATCCAGAGTTAATTGGATTAAAGATAGGGATAGATACACCAAGTTTTTCTTAAATATAGTGTCAGCAAGAAGGAATACTAACAGGATCATATCCATTAAAGTTGAATTAAGGGAATTCATGTATAAGAAACCTGGGATTGCTAAGGATGCTATGGAATACTTTTAAAAGCTTCTAGGAACTGAAGGGATTGCTAAAATTCATAGAGAAGAACTAACTAGAATTTGTTTATGCTCAGATTCCTGAATATGCAGCTCACAACCTAACTAGGCTTGTCACTGATCAAGAGATAAAGGAAGTAGTGTTTAAAATGAATGGTTCAAAGGCTTTAAGACCATATCGATTGAATGGGTTTTTTTATAGAAAAATATAGGATAAAACAGGAAAATGCATTTAAGAAGATGTGCATGAGTTCTTCAAAAATGGAGTATTACTTAAAGATATTTAGAAGACCTCCTTGTGTTTGATTCCCAAAATCCATAACCTTACAACATGGATTGACTTCAGACGTATTTCCAAATTTCATTTATAAGATCATTGCTAAAATCTAGCAAATAGGCTTAAATTTGTATTGCAATTCATTATTAGCAAGAACTAAGAGGCCTTTTTAAGCAAATGGAATATTGGTGATAATATTCTAATTTTGCTGGAGCTTTTGAAAGGTATACAAAAGGTAATGCTCCATAAAACTACACCATTAAAGTGGATCTTTAAAAAGCTTTTGATAGTGTCAACTGGAGATTTATATTGCAGATTATAGAGGGGTTATAAAATTTCAGCAGTTGTTTATCAAATTGATTCAAGAGTGCATCACGACTACTTCCTTCAGAATTCTAATTCATGAGAGCCCAACAGAGATGTTTAAAGGCAAAAGAGGGCTTAGGCAAGAGGATTCTCTTTCCCCTTACCTATTTCTTATTTACGTGGAAGTTCTTACCCTAATGTTGAAATATAAAATCTCTGTAACCCCTCAGTTCAAATACCACTCCAAGTGTAAGTTACTTTCACTAACAAGTTTACATTTTGTAGATGATCTAATCCTGCTAAGTAAGGCTAATACTCACTCAGCATCTTTACTGACGGGTAACTTACAAAGCTTTAAGGAGATATTAGAATTGAGCATTAATTTGTAGAAAAACTTCTTCATTTTGTCAAAAAATGGAACACATCTCTCTTGTCACTTATCATTGAAATGGAAAAACAAGACCCTCATATCCTATACTTCGAAATTCTTATATGCTCAAGAAGACTACGCTTTAGAGAATGTATTCCCCTTATTGAAAAGATACAAAAAGATTGAGATCTTGGACAAATAGAACTCTTTCATATGGTGGTAAACTTCCACTCTTGCAGTTTGTCATAATGTCCATGCATACTTAATGACGGTCTTACATTTTTTAATTCAAAGTGCTAGTTAAAACTGTGGAGAAAATGATGAAACAGTTCCTATGGAGTCAAGGGAAAGGAGTAAAAGGAATAGCTAAAGTGAGTTGGATCCACATCTATCAATTAAAGAAACAAGAGGATTGGGATTGGAGACAATTAGTAGAAGCAATAAATGCCTAATGTTTAAAAGATTATGGAGAATTTTAAGTGAAAAAGAGTCATTATGGATCAAATGGGTACATAGCTACATATTAAGAGGTGGTAGTTTGTCGACAACTAAACCTAAAGATAGTCATTCTTGGTTCTTCAACCAAATCCTTAGGTTGGGGCAGGAGATTCAACAACAGATCACATGCAAAAAAGGGGCACAAGATAGAATCTCACTATGGTATGACAACTGGACAGGCCAAGGGCCACTAATCCATAATTCGATAGATAGGGATATCTTAAATAGATTCTCAAAAAAAGCCAAGGTTCAGGAAATAATTGCAAATGACAATTGGTCTTTATCCCTAGAGGAGATTAGAGTTATGTCAATCCCACAGTATAGGCATAATGGTAGAGAGGATACTTATCTATGGAATAGTCTATCAGTTTTAGAAATAGCCAATAGGAAAGTAAAAGAAATAATGTTCGACAAACACAAGTATAGGATGGAATAAGTAAACTCTCAAACTAAATGTCAGCTTCTTTCTTTGGTTAGCCATGTTGAATAAACTCAGTACCATGACAAGATTAAAGTTCCTATCCTATCCTAAACAATGAGTCTTATCACTACAAGAAAATTTGGTTTCAGCAACCAAATTCTCAGCAACCATAATAAAATGGTTGCTAATTATATATATTTTGCAACCAAAAATTATTTGGTTGCAATATATAAGTTACGTATATTTTTTA
>JAOTAX010000002.1:28620255-28636035 GCA_025629825.1 Erythroxylum guanchezii
ACCAACGTAATAACTCGTCACTGAGCACTTTTAGTAACAACCCTATAGTGACCACTTGTGACCAACCCGATTTTGGTCGCTATAACTTTTAATGACCATTTTCTTACTTTTAGCCACCATTAATAATAGTTGTTGAAACTAATTTTTCTTGTAGTGTATGTAATATGGAGGAAGAGGATAGAGATCATCTATTTTCAGGTGTGAATATTCTAAAAATTTTAGCAGAGAATCTCTTCTTTATGCACACTTAACTACAGTCTGAGTAACATCTTACAAGAAATATTACAGCTTTATATATCCAAGCACGATAAGGAAGTCTACATGGTTACAATTGCAACATATATCCAGGAGATTTGGAAGGAGAGAAACACCATAAGATTTGCGTAAAGAGACAGATGCTTAAATTCTCTCATTAAACTCGTAATTGCAAGCGTAAGAGAGTAGTTGATTGTCAATCATATATGGAAGAAATGTAGTAGGAAGCTAGTGGTTTCTTGGAGACTTTAATAAGTCTTTAAAATTCTAAATAAGGGGACAAAATTCTTCTTTAGGCCTCCCATCCTACGGTACCCAAAAACAAGAAGAATTAGAAGAACAAAAAACTACTCCTAAACTTTTAGCGATCAACACAAATGCAGATAACAACATGTTTGTAATTCATTAGAGGGCAGTCAATCAAAACTTCTTAAAAGAGAGAAATTACCTGGAAGGTTGAATTTATATTGAGAATCATCCAAAGATCTCCAAAAACCATCTGATCATCAGGCTTAACATAAGGATCGTGCAAGAATCTTAAGGAATTTTCAAATTTGGGTTAGTACTCACCTTATGGTATCGATCCTTTATGAACCTACAATACATCGAATCATGAACTCCTGTAATAAAGAAGAAGGTGCATGCCTCTAGATAGAGACTCCATACCTGGGTAGCTCCACTAGTGAGTGGTTGAAGAAATCCCTCAACAATTCTACCCTAAATAAGAAGACCAGTGATCAAGAAGAAGAAGAAGCATGATTCAAGATAAGAATTCTTACCTCGATTGAAATCATCAACACAAGGATGAAGAAGACACTTGATGGCTATACCCTAATTTGGAAGCTTCTGGAGTCCCCTTTAGATGAGTTGGATTTCTTTACCCTCTAAAGGAAAATCATGAATGATAAAAGCTTTTGTCTACTTCTACACTTATGTTGCCATTTAAGTATTAGCTTGTATAAGTAATTATCACGGTGTCATTTCGTTGTTCCATAGATTTTCTAACGTTGTTGTTTTAGCTTTTCCTAGATGTAAGAGAAGCATCTTGAACTTGTATGTTTATATTACATTATATTTCAATAAATTTTAATTTTTCAAATAAAACTTTTTGTTACAAGCCCTTTAACTAGAAACCTGATCAATGATCTCAACTAGAAAACATACAGTGATTCAAACTTAATTACCTTGAATTCTATGTCAACAAGAAAGGTAAAAAAAATAATAGAAAGAAATTTAAGCAAGGAGATAAGAAAAGTAGAACTCAAAGAATTAGGTAATATTAGACGTCTATAAAAAGAAAGAAAGAAAAGAGACTTAAGAAAGAATAAAGAAAGTAAAGCTGAGGTTGAAAATGATTGCAAAAGGAAAGAAAATAAAGCACGAATAAATAAATGAGAATTAAGCCAAAAAATGATTATAGAAGGAAAGAGGAAAAGGAAATAATGCACAAATAAGGAAAGAAGAACTATGGCTGAAAATGGTTACAAAAGAAAGAACATAAAAGGAAAGAATCAAAGGATGATAATAGAAAATTTGATCCAAATGGAAGGGTTAACATCAAAAACATGTGCAATAATTAAAGATAAGCAAAATCTTGGAATTTTTTATTGAAACATATTTGTGCAACAATTAAAGACAAACAATTATGTTTATATAACTAATATGTCTCAAACTAAAGGAAAATAGATTAATACAACAACAATTTAATTTTGGCTAAAGACAAAAGAAGAGCATAAGGAACAATATATTGAAAAATCAAAGACTCAAGAATAAGAAAACAAAAGCAAGCAAGATTGAACAAGAAAATGAATACAACGATAGATGTAACTTGATTCAAAGAGTTTAGCATTGATATCAAATATTATGAACCTTGGTGAAGGAACACCTAACGTCTGAAATTAGTAAGGAAAAGAAACTCTAGAACCCTTTTTGAATCAAGAAAAAAACCCGACCTCGTCCAAACTTATTGATTGGAACCAAAGTTATAAGTTCATCACTACAAATTACCGTAAAGAGACCAGATTTAGTTATTGACTAGAGAACCAAGAGAAAGTTCTCACAACAAAGAAACCTTTAAATTTTATTGGTGATAAGTTGATTTTTATAATACACTAGATTGCCTCTTTAAATAGGTACGAAATGATGAAAATATTATAAAGAAATGTCTTCTTAACTATTCCTAAACATAACTAAATAGGAAAGACTCGACTAGGAAGGATTTCCTTAATTAATGGATACAAATTAGCCTTAAATTTGAAATCCTTCCAAAAATAACTTGATAGCTAATAATAATTAATGAAAGAAAGTCAAAACATAAAATTTCCCTCTAATCCTACATATTTACCCTTTTCAAAAGGAAAATATGCAGATTATTAGGCTTCATTAAAAACAAGAATGTGAGTCATCCCTACATTTTGGGCTTCAAGCATTATTTTCATATGTTGGGCTTTGTCCATCATTTTGAGCCTAAAGATAAGTAATTAATAATTCCTTAGAATCTCTAACAATAGTCATATTGTCTTGAATGTTCATGATCAACCTTTGCAAAGCCTCCTTCATGTGCTTAGTTCTTGCTAATCTCCATCAATTTATCAACACCTTATGTCAAAGTTTATTCTAGATGATTAGAAAGATACTGATAGCCAAAAGATTATACAACATACTTATTACCACTATTTCAACAATTTGGTTGCGTGATAATTTGTAACTTATCTTGTCTCGTTTCTGATGTGAGCTTGGACTTGACTTTCTAAACTCCTTTTTCTTTCAAAAACTTATACAAAAGATGCAAGTCTAGTTAAGATGTTTAGTTAACAAAAAGTTCTAACTTTGATGGTTGCTAGTTTTTATTTTGTATAAGGTGATGTTTATTAATCAATTTTTATCAAAATCGAAAAAAATAAAGAAGATAATTTGACCACGTAATCATTTGTCACAAGCCTAGGAATTGAGGAAATATGGTTCAATTAAATATACTAAAAAATAGTCATAACATTTACAAAACTCAAATTTACCACTTTATTATTCTTTTAAATCTTCCATTTCTAACAGTTATTGGAGCTGAAGTTACTCTGTAGATCTTTTCAGCTAGCTCCTTTAATATGATTTTGGATAAAATATAGTATAGGCATCTTTACGTAAGTATTCTGAAAACTGTGCGGGAGCCACTGTCAATTAAAAATCCTCTGTCCTGGAGATAGAATCGTTTTTGGATCGAACTCAGCTTTCCTTGCCTGAAAGGTTGCCCATTTTGAGCCAAAATTTTTCATCCATCCCTCTTTGTTAGTATAATGGGCAAGATACTGCTTGGCTTCAATGCGGAAATTGTCAAGAAACTCCAATATTGCTTTATTTTGATCATCAAGTACCTGCCAACCATCTACTGTACCTGAAACCAGAAGCGCTAGAGTGTAGAATATATCTTCATCAGGTGTAGGTGCAGACATTCTATCATCCCATCTGCAATTTAGTTGAGAAAATAGATATTAGGAATCTTTATATATAACGGTTATAATGTCTTTAAAGAAAATGTATTGTATATACGATCACACACTTGTTACGGTTAATTGGGTAGAAAAGAAGAGGTCCTGTGGTGATATTTCTTTTAAGAAGAATGTCCCTGATGACACCTGAATCAAACTCTGATACCCTCGATCTCGGTATCATGAGGTTAAGCCATGGATGTGTTTCGTTGTTCAATGGTCCGATGTCTACCCGTGTCAAGAATTCCACATAGGAGACGTCTTTTTCGAACATGAAGCCCTGAATAAAGTTAAGGTCCTTGATGGTGTGCTCCAATTCCTGTGAGAAATGCTCGAAACATGTCAACTCATATTAAGTTGTTAATTAACTAACAAAATATATTCTACCATTTTGTACGACTTCACAGTAATATTTAGGTTAACTTGCAGTAGCACAGTCATATGGTTCAAAAGTAGACGACAAAATGTATATTATGCACCACAGGATGATTGATTTAGTACCTTTTTCGCTGCGATTTCTGTGAGATCGCTATAGTGCTTTGCCATCTCTATATAGTAGACAATGCCATGCTCTTTCACCAAGGATAGTATTCTGGGAACATTCGAAGGTGGGAAGAAGGAAGTGCTCCAAGCATTAGGGGTGCCGTTGTCTAATAGAATACCACCTTCTAAATAGTCCACTCCATTTCTTTCTTTTCTTCCACTAATTGCAATTAAACTCTCTTGATCTTTGGTGAAAGCAGAGAATTCCGTATACAACACTCTTGTCCACTTGACCTGTAATTGGAAACATCTCAAAACATATTTTTCATAGTATGTCTTTTCAATTGCTAGAAACATTAAAAGGCAAAGGAAAGAACAAAGCTAGCAGGACTACATGTATTTTCAGAAAAAATATTTCAAGCAATATAAATAAATAATTTTTAAATTACCTATTAATCTTAAATATCATATATAATCTTAATGATTATTAAAATAATAATCATATGACTAACTAAATCTTTTCTCCAGGTACCCTTTTTGGTGCCGGTGCTATAGCAATCCTTGCCCTCGTGATGACTCCAAACTGCCCTAAACCTCCCAATACTCCGAAAAACAGCTCAGAATTTTTGTTTGCTGAGCAGGTGATCAGCTCTCCTTTACCTGAAACATAACGAAGAAACTTTCATGAACAGTACACTCTTGACATTCGTGTAATTTTGGTATTCGTAATAATAGAAAATCTTGGACTTCAGGAGAGTAAACAGCACTCTTTGTTAGGTAATATAACATAAATGGTCCACGTCTTAACTTAGTTTTATAAGTTAAGCTGTATCCATCGTTGACTTTTGAGCATTCAGTTGTTTGCGCCGCCATCGGCTTCTTTTTTCCTACTCTCTCGCGTGTATAATTTCTTAATTATTTCTTTTATAATCAAAATTTAAAAAAAAAAAGTAAAAGAGTTGTTTCTAAGATGCTTTACAACCTCCAAATATATGTTTTCTTTGACTTTTATATTTTTCCTTATTTATTTTTTATTAATCTCCTTGTTCATGAATTAAGGATCAGTTTGACCCTTCTCAAAGATTCAGGACAGGTTCATATATTTTGGCCATGTCCACACACATGTATAAACATCTAAGGTACGCTAAATTGCAGTAAAACATACAGGAGTTATAGTTGTAATTATTAATTTTTAATCCCTAAATTATTAGTACTATCTAATTGTCAACTACTTGTAATTGTGGATGTTTGCATTTCAAAAATATGTAGTTCGATTTTTTCTCTTATTTATTAACTAAAATGTTTAACAAATTTTGCAAATTGGCAAAGCATATATACGAACTAAGTTTAGCCCTAACACAGGGGATATAGGGGGAGAGCATATGGAACGCACCAGTAACAGCATCAAGTTCATAGACATTGCTGATTTGAGGTCCGAATCGAAATGTTTGCCCACTGATTCCTGCATTAGAGAGTGTACCACCAACGCTTAGGTACAAATAGTCGGTCCAAGACACAGGTGCATATCCTTCTTGAAGGGTCGCTTTTAGTACATCAATCCACAACTGTTCGCCACCAACGTCGGCAAACAAGTGGCTTTTCGACACCAGTACACCATGGCGGCCGCCGTTATTCAGCTTGGTCATGGCCACCACCACTCCGTTCTCGGTCATGTCCTGTCCCCGGAGGGAATGGCCGGCACCCCTGGTGGCAATACTGAAAGGATTAGTGCAATTGTAAGAAGATTTTATCAAGCTCGATATATCCTCGATCGATGATGGATATAGCACTGCCTTTGGCTTGTCATGAACAATGTTACCGTAGTCGGTAGAGGCCAATTCTATGACAGAAGGATCATTGCGAAGCTTGCTTCTAAGTTCAGGTACTTGTGTACACGACAATATGTCTGGTTGGGCTGCAGAAAATAAGAGCTGGGAAATAAACAAGATAACAATCATTTTTGCTTCTTGGATTGGTACCTATTGGGTTGTGAAGAAATAAGAAGGGAAACGTAACAAGCCGAAGCTGCTGTCTTTATGAGGTGGTGTAGGGTATAGGAAGGGGCTTATATATATAGCAAAGGATAGGATGGCTTGGGATTGGGGTTATCGGCGTGTACAAGTAGAAGTGGACTCGTTAGAGGTCATTAACATACTTTCTTCTTCCCAAAGTGATCTGACTGGGAATTCTTTTTTAGTGACAGGTATCTGAGACTTGATTCTTCAAGCATGGGCGGTACAACTTCAGCATACACATCGCGAAGGGAATCAGTGTGCGGATCACTTGGCCCACGTAACCTTTTTTGTAGAAGAGGGCATGCATACCATGCCGGAGCCGCCACCGAACAGTTTGGATGTACTTTCTCGCGACATCAATGGAACCATGTACACTCAAACCCTTAATAGGGGTGTCAGCACTTCGCGCTAGTCATTTTTTGTTTTTCTTTCCCTTGTAAAAAAAAAAAAAAAGAGGATAGGAGTCCTATACTTTAATATGCCTATTATAGTCGAGTGTAGGAGTCTAAGGATATTTACAAGTATAGGAATATATGGGCTTGTATTACAACTCTTAACTATTTAGCCAAAACATTGGCATTGACTTTCATGTGTAAAATCTTGCTTCTTCTTACCTTTATAGTAAGGTAATAAAGTATCTTATGAAATGTTTTTTTTTTAACATGGATATATGAATATTTTCAAATACAATCAAGTTTTTTATATTTATTACAGAAAAAGGTTTCATAAAATTTATTAAATTATTTTTTAGAGACTTCATTTGTTGAAAAATTCGATAATCGAAAACAAGAGAAAAGTTCATAGAATTTGCTATAAAAAGGATAAATTAAATTTAAAATTTTTAAATTTTACAATAGTAATATAAAAATATCAATAATAATAATAAAATACTCAAAATTTAAGTTGTTTCAAAATTAATTCATTTTTAACTATTTAATTAACGATGCTAATACGACATGCTACGTCAATAAAATCTATTGACATGTAAATTTGTAAATCAATAATTTTATTAAAATAAACTTAATATGTAATCCTAATTTTTAATGGAAAAATAAGAGAGATTAATTAGGAATAAAAGATATGCTGGAAACAAAAATATTGGATAATTTTTTTTAAATAAAACATTTAGGTCTTAGATAAAAGTTAATGTCATTTATTAGTTTGTTTTTATTTTTTGAGTATTTTTTATCAATAAATCTTAATATCATTAATTAAAGTGTTAATTGTAAGTTTATATTATAATAAAATTTTAAAAAGTATTTTATTTTAATTAATATTATATAATTTCATAAAATTTAATATTTTAAATATAATTTATTAAAAAAACTTAAAAAGATTTTCTTTGTAGCCTTTTTCTGTAATCATTACAATAGAGGCATTGACTAAAATGACGAAATGCATCTCAATGGCGCATTGATGAATGTTCAAATCTTTGTTGTACCCAAACAACAAAAGGTCGATCGCCCTTTTTCTTTCTTCTTTTAAATGACCAAATTGAATCTCAATGGCGCATTTTTAAACCAAACAACAAAAGGTCTGGCACGTCCTTCATTTTCAGACTTAGGCTTATGCTTAGTTGAGCTTATATTAGTCGGGTTTTTGTTAGTAAAATTTTTTTATAGATTTTTTTATAAGAACTTTTATAAGAAGTCAATTAATTATTTAGCTGTCATTTTTATACAGTAGACTGTTAAACAATATTAAAATAAAAAATAATTTTAATTTTAATTATATTTTATTTTGTAATAAAAATTATTTATATATATAAATATTATTTAAAGTATATTAAATAATATGCAAAGCACAATAGATTAATTATTATATAATTTTAAACCATATGAAACATAAATAAAAAATATCTAACTAAATCTTTTATATGGATTATAACATAAGTAAAACTAATATCAAAAATAAATATTAAAACATATAAAAAAGCCAAATAATGGGTTTGCAAGATAAACGTGAAGATGTATTTTTGGGTATTGTGAAAATTATGTATAAAATATAAGGGCAAAAGAGACTAAAAAATAGACTCATTAACTGATATGAAAAATTTACCCAAAAAAATCATTTGAGAGACTTTTTTTAGAAGCTCCAAATTTGAGCTTATTAAAAAGTTATATTTTGACTACCAAAAAAGTCATATCTATTAAAAAAGTACTTTTTTTATTTTACAGTCAAACACCTATTTTTCTTTTAAAAAGTTTTTGTGACCAAGAAAAGCATAATAAAAATCCCTCATATTTTCTTGTTTACAGAAAAGACTCAAAATATCGATAAACTTAATTATGTAATCGATCCTTGTACCGTTTACTTTTGCATATATACATTAATAAATCAATCATCAAAGTTTAAAAACCAATATTATTTTTTACAAGGGAAAAAAAATCGACACACTATTACACAAAATTCCGCAGAGTTCTATTGTACATAACACCTTGTTGGTCCCTTTGGAGGAGCTCAAGGACTAGCAAAGGAGGCTCCGGAAGGAAATGTATGCCTGGGCTTGACTTGACTGCTAGGGCTGTCAGCATGTCAACGCACTGGTTGCCTTCCTGGTGGACGTGGTGAAAAAGCACCTCCCACTTGCTTTGTAGTAAACTTCGAGTACCTGTTAGTAAAAATTGATCAGTATCAGACTTAGTAGTAGGGAAAGAGAACAAATTAATAACTTCGAGTGTGTCCACTTCTAGAATGACCTGCGGTACCCAAAGGACCAGGCCAGTGTGGGGCCTGAGTGGACTCCCTAGAGTTCAGCTGTGAGAGCCAAGTTGCGCCCAATGTGCTGGATGAAGCCTCCGCCCCATTGGCCTTGATTGTTTTGAATAAGGCCACCCGCTGTAGCGAGTCGCAATCCCGGATTAAACACTCCATCAATGTTAAGCTTGATCTAGTCCGTCGACGGTTTCAACCAGCCCACCTGACTGCCCTCCCTGAGGCCCGGGTGCAGGACCACACATCGTTCAACTTCTCTGGCTCAAACTACCCACTCCATGTACGCCATAACTGCGTTCGTTCCTTCTGTTGGCCAGACGAATGCTTCTTCGAAGAGACTTTTGTTGCACCACTGTCAAAGCATCCGACAAGCAACTCCAAAAATAGTGGACCAATCCCTGTTGAGAATCGGGTAATACTGCCTAAGATTGGTAAGAACCCATTCCTCTTCCTCCTGGTGGAAAAAAACCGGATCAACTAGTTCCCCGGAAAATTGTTTCCAAAAATTATGCACTTGCTGACAGTCTCGTAAAACATGGATGATGGTCTCTTCTTACCCACAGATGTGACAGCTACTGTCCGTAGCAATATGTCTCGCCATCTACTGATGGTTCGTCATTAGTTTTTGCTTGGTAATGAGCCAAAGGAAAGAGCGGATTCTTTGGGGTCCCTCCCATTTCCAGATTAAGCTCCACGATCGATGATCTCTATTCGTAATGTGGCCCGCGATAAGATCATAGGTCGACATCACAGTGAATCTCCCATTATCTGTGTGGCCCCACCTTATTGCATCGTCCCCCGAATTGGTGCCCGGGGGTTGATCGGAGCTAGATCCATACAAACTAAGGTCGGGAGGTATTTTTGAATCAGGTCCCATTTTCAGGTTCCATCTTCCCGTTTTAGGTTTACAACTTTGGCATAAAGCTCAGTTTCTGAAATCGGATAGATCACTTCAGAGCAGAGCGGGCCTCGATCGGGCACCCACTTGTCCAACCAGAAGCAAATACGACTACCATTGCCCAGATTCCAAGTTAAGCTTTGGATGACGTACTGCCAAGTGGCCGCTAGTCCCCTCCAGAAACTCGAAGCCCCTAGCCTTACAAGCATCGATGGGATGTAGTATGGGTCAAAACAGTATTTAGCCCTTACAATCTGTAGCCACAGTGCCATCGACCGGTTAATTAAAGCCCAGCCCATTTTGGTGAGAAGCGCATCATTCATGGCCCTAATTCGCTTAATGCCTAGACCCCCGTGTTTTTTAGGTTGACAAACCGCCTTCCATCTCACAAGGGACAATTTTCGCTGATCCCCCTTGGAGCCCCAGATAAACATTCTCATAATTCTTTCCAAGTCATCACAAAGACATCTCGGCAGACGTACCATTTGCATAGTGAGATAGGGAGGGCCAAAATAACAGATTATGTTAAGGTGACTCAGCCTGTTATAGACAGGTGTCACGCTTGCCATCCCGAAAGTTTATTATGAGCGTTATCGAGTATGTGCTGGTACATGTTAGGCTTGGTACGCTAATGCAGCAACAGTACTCTAAGATATTTCTCGAGATCATTTGTGCTCGTGACATAGAGTGCTTGACTAATTCGGTGCGCCGTATCGTGCTGAACGTTCTTGGAAAAGAAAATCTTCGTTTTGGTGGTGTTAATTTGCTGCCCTGAAGCATTACAGAATGCCTCCAGTGTCTTAGCAATAACATGGGCCTGGCGTTCCGTTGCCTCCGCGAAGAGAATGAGATCATCCGCAAAGAATATATGGGAAAGTGGTGACCTTGTAGGGCTTAATTTCATTGGTTTCCACCAACCGTGCCCCACTTCTCTGTCGATAAAATGACCTAAGCGTTCCATACATAACACGAATAGGTAAGGCGATAGAGGGTCACCTTGTCTAATTCCGCACAAAGGGCTAAAGGTATCGAAAGCTGAGCCTGGCCAAAGCACCTGCATAGTCACTATTGTCACACATTGCCTAATGACCCAGAGAAGCTGTTTCGGTATGCCAATAGCCTCTAAAGTGTGGAGGATGAAATCCCAACGGAGGCGGTCATAAGCTTTTTTTAAGTCCATTTTCAATGCTAGGAATCCAATTTTGCCTTTCTTCCTACGCATCGAGTGGATAACTTCTTGCGCTATAATGATGTTATCAGTGATTTGCCACCCTGGAATAAAACTACATTGAGTTTCCCACACAAAGAAGTCAAGATAGGGTTGAGACGATTGACTATGACTTTGGAGAAAATGTTGTACAAAACGTTACAGAGGCTGATCAGCCGGAACTGGGTAAAATTAGTCGGGGAAGGAGTTTTGGGGATAAGTACAAGGAGAGATTGGTTTAAATCGTTTTCCCACTACTCGTGTCTGAAAATAGACTGGATGTTTTCCCATTGCTCGTGTCTGAAAATAGGTTGGATGTATTCCGTCACGATGGGCCCAACCCTCCCCCATTGCTTCTGGTAGAAGAGAGCATTGAATCCATCCACTCCTGGGGCTTTATTCGGATTCATATCGAAAACTGCTTTCTTTATCTCCATGTGATGTATGGGAGAAGCCAGCACCTTGAGTGTATCTTTGGATAAGGTGGGAAAGTCTCCCTGGGGCCTGAAGCTGGCAGGATGCTCATCATCTCTCGTATAAAGCTGGGCAAAATAATCGTGGGCTAAACGCCACATTTGTCCCGGGTCGGATACAAAGTTCCCCTGGGGGTCCTTGATTCGGTCTATCCGCAGTTTCTTTCGTTTAGCAAGGGTGAGGGTGTGATAAAATTTGGTATTCCTATCCCCTTGCAAAATCCAGTCACACCTTGCTTTTTAATACCAAAAGATTTCTTCTTCGCTCAAAACCTGCATCAGATCCTCGCACAACTGCTCTTCCAAGGCAAGCATGGAATCTAAGGTTTCCTCAGTCATGGCTCGTTGAATGCCCTGGAGTCTGGCTAACATCCTTTGCTTTTGATGAAAGATATTGCCAAACTCATATCGATTCCAGTGCTCCAGTTTTGGGATAAATGAGCTAAAGATTGATGCATCGTCGCCCTAGAAGTTGACCAATGTTTAGCAACGATCGCATCAAAATCCGGATGAGTAAGCCAAGCATTTTGAAAATGAAAGACTGAGGGCCTAGTATGTCGGGGAGGCGGTTTGTGAAGTTGAATCCACATGGGACGATGGTCCGAGCCTAGGAAAGGTAAATGGTAATTAACAGCTTGAGGGAAAAGCTGCACCCACGTAGACGACCCAAACACCCTATCCAAACGAGCTTGAACCAGTCCTTGACGCCACGTATATTTGAAACCGATATAGCCCAGATCATGAGGTTGCTAGCATGAACCCAATCCTAAAAGTTCGTGTTCACAATTCTTGTAGTATTAGCTCCCCCCCTCTTGTCGGTGATTTCCAGTTTAGCATTAAAATCCCCTCCGACCAGCCAGGGTCTATTTATAGTTCACCCCAACCGTCCGAGTGCATTCCAGAGATGCTGTTGAGAGGACCTTTGGGGACTAGCGTAAACTGCGGTAAAATCAAAACACAAGTCCTTGAACTTGATCATGGTATGAATGAATTGTCGGTGGGCTATATGTATGGAAATATGGACATTCCCCTTTCAGAGAATCCAAATCTCACCCGCAAAGCCGTTCGCTTCGACACGGAAAGAAAAATCATAGCCGAGCGAGCTGATCACTTTATGCGCCCTAGGCCCACTAATCCTGGTCTCGATCAACACAAGAATCCCCGGCCTATAGGATTGAATATAATTACGCAGAATTGTCCGGAAACGTTTCCCCCCTGTCCCTTGGCAATTCCAAATTAACATAGACATAAACAAGGATTAGCTAGAAACAGTACCTCCCAGGGGAGCGTCCTGCATGTCAGTGTTCATTGGTTGCGGGGCCGGGGCATCGTGCGTCCCACTCGTGGAGAGACCTCCTGGGGGGTTGGGTTCACCGGTAACATCCGGGGGTGCTTCTGATGGTAGGTTAGGAGATTCCTTGGTTTTAGGAATAACCGCTTCGGTCTCGACCCCTTCCATCTGCGTATGTCTCCTCCTAATAAATACCACACTGTCTTCCAAGCCTTGTTGTTCACAGAGCATTTTCGTGTGTGAAGGGATAACAAGGGCGATATTCTGTTTCGAATCAGTGGGCTGTAATTAGACTAGGGGAGGGACTTCCGGGATTGGTGTCAGGGTATAACTAGTCTGAGAGCTTTCGCCTCAGAGAAATTGTTTTTAGACTCCTTTAGGCCCCCTAGTCCCCTTCTTGGTATTGGCCTTAGACCCATGGGCCTTGAATACATGGCCAAAAGACGTGGGCTTGAGGTTATCAAGCCATTCGGACAACACCATTTGGTGTCCGAGTCCCGAGGATGAGCCTTGTCGCGTGTCCCTGAGAGGCTGCTGCTCCCCTGTCTCCATCAAACCTACATCCACCAGCACCGCGTATCTGGAGGAGATCTGAGTAGGAGATGTGGTGCTTCTTCCCAGACTGGACATTGGAGGTATGGTAGACGTTGTTGGCTTTTGTAGGCGTTAGCCAGAGGGTTGAGGTTTACATTGGACATAAACCCAAGGCCCGTACCCTGTTTCGACCGTTGGCTGATGGCTCATGGTGGTGGTCGTTTGTTCCCTGGCTGGTGCTGCTTCGGGCTGCGATGCCACTCTAGGCTGTCCGGTGACCGGTTGTGGGGCCGGGTGAGTGGTATTTGAAGCTTCTTATATACGCTTTAATCACAACTTTCACATTCAATTAAAAATTCTGTCACTTCGCAGCAAAATTACTAGGGACTAGGGAGGGTTGGTTATCATTTTGACTTCTGGCCGTCTTTTCCTCTTTCATCACACCCCAACCGTCATTAACTAAATTTTGTCCATTAATTGCGACTACCTCAAACCAACTTTATTTTTTTATAAAAAAATAAAAATTCATTGTACAATAACCCGTTGACTTAGTTGGAGGATAAGTGCCCCTAACATGCTCCATCGCGTCAACTAAAGACCAGATGCATGAAGAACAACGACAAGGGGGGTCCACATTTCATTACTGTTCGAATTGTTTCCGATTCTTCATCCGCAGTTTTCCCTTTTCTGGTCTCACTCCATTCTTCCACAGTGCCCTAAGGTACCATCCACCCCAGTTATTAGAAAAAGAAATATAAGCAATTGAGCTATATTCATATGTAAAAATGATAAAGTCTGGCTTGCATTTACATTTATCCGCCTTTCACACAACGCATAGATCAGGATGCTTAAAAGAAATATAAAGATTAAAGAAAACGGTTCAGAGCTATCAAATTTTGTAGTTAAATGAAGAATAGTTGCACTTAACTCATTTAGTGACGCTACGGCACTGATACGTTGAACCGGATGTACAAGCTGACTTTGTTTATATGAAGATAGTGTACAATGTATGTTTATACCTAAGGCTAAGACCAACGCGAAAATGACGGGTCAATTGAGAATAATTAGTAGTATATATAGTTTAGCCCAAAGGACAGGAAGCACGAGTTTGACTCCTGAAACCCACATTGCAAAGAATTAAAGAATGCCGTCCTTTTGTATAGAAAATAGAAAAGGGGTTTTGTTAAAATATTAGAGTTCATCATAAATTAAAGAACTGTGTACTTTTTGTTCTTTTTTCAATTTTGATTATTTTCCATTAGCTAATTTTATTAACAGCAGATATTGTGTAGAATTATGTGATAAAATTCAGGTATATATGTTGATCTATTCTCGAATTTATGACCAATTCATCATTATGTGATTTTAGTTTGTGTAACAATTAAAAGACCGACTTTATCTATAATTTTGATATATGCAAACATCGATACAATCGTAATCGAAATTATATCATCTCTAAACTAACATAACCTTATCTCAGTCAGTCAACTGATGTTTGTAATCAAGTTAAGGGAATTTGATTCTAACATAATGTGATCTTTTGACTTGAATTTCTATTAGATTATTAGACTTATGTAACTAAACGTAAGTTTTCTAACCAAGATGCTTAATAAAAATGGAAAAATTTTGAGATATAATTTTATTATATGTTATTATTTTTAAGCTTTTCTAGTTAATAAAGTACAAAATTTTCTGTAGAGAGAAATTTTAAATTTAGTATAATGTATATTGTTGGTCCTTAATGGTACCTAAAAGGATGGTTAATTAACTAGGTATTGATAAATTTAAATAATTATTTCTTATTTAATGAATACAATTAATATAAAAAAAATCAATATATGATAAAAATAGCTTAATGTAAATCAACACTACAACAGTATAGAGCTTTGGCCACGTTTTGAAATCGTCACCAAACGGTATAATCATGGTAGAATGTCAAATTTTTGGCGACATTTTACGTAATTGTCGCTAAACAAAGCTATTTTGCAACAAATTCCACAAACTGTCGCAAAACAATTAACATTTAGTGACGGGTTGCTTAATTTGTTGCCAGTTCTGGAGCATTTTATGACGATTCACCATAATAGTAGCTAAAAGTATTATTTTTGGCGATGAATTAAAAAATCGTCAACAAAAATTAATATTAAAGATTTTATATCTTATGTATTTCTTTGGGAAATTTTGATGATAAGTGTGCTTAATAATCCTAAGGCTAATTATAATTGACATTTATATGATTTTTCATATTTTTTCATTTACCTTCTTTATAAATTTGTTTAAATAACTAATACATTCAAACCCTATTAATTTATTTAAATCTATGAATTTTTATACACAAATGATTCTTTATTGATGCCTATTATATATAGTACTACACCTCGATCCGTTCATACAAAAATTTCATGAAAATATAACGGAGCATCTAAA
>JAOTAX010000002.1:28636135-28650903 GCA_025629825.1 Erythroxylum guanchezii
TGATGCCTATTATATATAGTACTACACCTCGATCCGTTCATACAAAAATTTCATGAAAATATAACGGAGCATCTAAACATTGTAAAATGTTTTCAAAGTTTTAAACATATTGTTGAAAAGCATATACATGATAGTTAATTTAAAATTTAAAAAGTAAATATTTTTTGGGCATAAAAAGATAAACATATCTAAAATTTTAATGTTAATAAGATCAAAATATCATATATTTAAGTTGACTATTGTCCTTAATCATTAATGTTTATTAACAATAAAATGATAATACATATAAATATTGAAATATGGTAAGCAATATATTATAATGATATATAGTAAGTACAACAAAATGTTAATTAGAAGTTTAACAATTCTTACAGACAAAATAATAAATAAAGTTTCACGCTTAATATTTCATTGAAAAGGAAAAAAATAATAATTCTTTTGATTCCAAGTGATATTAGACTTGGTAGAAAAGATAAAGGGGTTTCCAATGTCTGAATTTCTAGAAAGGTTTCTTGCACGTTCCAATCCATCAATTGGAACAGTTAAATATCTTCCTTTTGAGTCTGGTTTGTTGATACTCTCTTCTAATAACTTCTTTACTTTACCTGAATTTACAAACGATGCAGTCAACAATTTCCCATATGCAATACGGATGACCATATTAGATGGGCCATACTTACCATATTACATGCAATATGGATGACGGTATTAGTTGACATAGTTTAAGAAAGAGTAATATTTAAAAAGTTTTGATTGATTTCTTTTGGGGCATAAGTCAGCACATACACACAGATTCTCTCGCACATGCTCACGCACATACACACATATATATTCTTTTTCATCCTTTTTGCATTAAAACCCTATTCTTGGTTCCATTACTAGTATTGAAGTTAGGATGACCTTCAGTAAGCTTGGTCCGTTTGTTAACATTCATCCTTTACTCCCTTTTAAAAACAAAACTTTAAGAAAATGAATGAAATTCTTTTACTAAGTTGGTTACATCCACCCACCGTTTCTCTAGGTTCACCAATCTTTAAAAAGGGAACCTATCCCTTAAGTTGGGACACTATTTAGCCTAAAGCTTACTAATAGTAAATCTTTAAGGTTGTTAAATTTTAATGATACATTTTAAGGGAACAACCTATTTTTTTCCTTAATCCTTACCTTGTTTTTCTTTATCATATTTTTATATGGTTTTAGTAAACAAGGAGGTAACTTTTTAGGTTTTTAAAATCCTATGACATTTTTTTTAATCTTTTAAAGATTGTTCATTTTAAAACATGTTTATAAAAAATGTACATTTTAAAATATTTTAGATTTTTAGTTTCATTTTAATTTTTTTTAGATTTTTAGTTTTCATTTAAATTTTTTTATCGTTCAGCTTTCTCATGAACTTATAATTCATTCCACAATTTTTTATTTGACATATGTGGATATTGTCTCTCAAGTTTAGATATATGAATTATAGATCTATCATCTTAAAAAATTAAATAGAAGCTTGTGATCCATCTCACAATTTTTTTATTTAACATGTGTGGTTATTTGTCTCTCAAGTTTAACTACATGAAATATGGATCTATCATCTTCCAAATTGAAATGGGGACTCTTTATCAAAGACTTAGGAGGCAATTACAAATGGGAGAAAAAAAATGAAACTTCATTAAAAAAAAGTATCGAGAGTCAAATATGTGATATAGATTTTGGGTAGGATTTTATAGTATCGGAGAAATGGAGAGAATGAAGGGTAATACATGAGATTAAATTTTTTTAAAAAATAGAATATTAAAAGAGGATCACTATTGCTTCATGGATAGTTATATACGTATTGAAATCCAATTTACAGAACTTCAATTCTGAAAAGAAACAACATGCTCATAATAGAGGTATTGTTGACTTTTTATGCTTTTAATAAAAATTAAATTAACAATTTGTTTAATTAATGAGGTCGTCACTCTTCCTTATTAAAGAGTGAATCTAAGTGTGAAGAATTGAACTCTCTTCGAAAGGAGATGAGTTTAAATACGAAAGGTTTAAGTCCTTGGAGGTATAAAACTAGTATAATGTTTTTTTTAAAAGTTAAGATGGATTTGAAAAAGTATTTTAAAGACAAAATGATGAAGTTGGACTTGAAAGGTTTAACTTTAAAGGGCGTAATTTGAATAAAAGAAACAAAGGGTCAAAATCAGTCGAAGACGACTTTTTTATAATATTGTTTAGAAAAGAAACAAAATGGGTTGAACTATTTAGAGAAACAGAATGGGCAAAAAATATGTAAAGAAAAGGATTAGGTCGAAGACTATTTAAAGGAAAAGGATAAATCAAAAATATACATTAAATCAAAAAGGGTGTCCTAAGTAACTTAGGGGCTTATATGATTAACCCTTTGCTTCAATTGGATCTTATGTTGTACCAAATTGTTATCTCTTAAGTTATTTTATTAACGTTTCCCTTTTGTTCTCTCATAAGCCCTTATTTGGGTTATTTATATGAAACAATTAAATAAACTTATATATGAAAACAAGAAAGATAAGGAAACTAATTTTAGAAAAGTCCATTTGATAAGTTTATTTATTTTGAAAACATGAGATTTCCAGAAAAATTTTGAAGTCCATGTAAAAATAAATAGGGAAGTACATTATAAATCATTCACAAAGATAGGCCTAAGGCCTTTATGAACCTTTCTTCATGGATTGGTAGATTTATCTTTTGGGCTTCTCTCTTTTGAGTGCAAATTAGAATGTAAAAGACTTGTCCCACTCCCCTGATACAATTGTATGAAAATTAATGGTTAGCCAAACCTAAACAGTTAAATGGGCCTAACTAGAATAGTAAGCCTATGAAGCAATCTATTTCAATAAATTAAAAAAAGGACCTAAACTAAATAACAACTTAATTACTTACTTGAATTATCTAAGGCTCAGGTACAAAAACATAAAAAGTCAATTGATTCATATCACAATTGAATTAAATATGGAATTTATTAAAATAATGCATCCCAAGAGAATAATAATAGTATATGAACCCCAATCTCTAAGAATATTTGGTGATAAAGTGGATTCGGTAAATTAAAGCTAAGAAATTAGACAAATCAATGGAATACAACCTCAAAATTAAAATATAGTCCATAAAACTACTAAGCCTTGTAAAGATCCTAACAACAAAATGTAACTTCTATCAGTAGTAAAAAAAAATACTTTGAATTAACTTCTAGGAAACAAATAGTAATCAATCATACAAGGAAGCAACTCTATATCTCAAAAAAGAATAAGGGAAATGTTAAATATGAAGGGTTTTAGGATATCTGAGCAGAAATTGAACCAGATCTAAGTGAGCCAATATATAACTAAGACATATATCTCAACCCAAAGTTTTAAGACAATAGGTTATGAGTTCTATCCTTATATATAACTCACTTCATTCTTATGTCTCTTTCAGATGTAGATGACTCTACATGTGAATTTTCAGTATCTCTCCCTTATAAGTGGATCTATCCATATCAAACTAGCTTCCCCTTAACCTATAGCTAATGTGAAGCCAATGGAGCACTCTATGAATCGCCCATTCATTTGACCCAAATCAATGAATCTCTATTCATCGGACTTCGCCAACCTAACTTTGAAACCAATGAAGGATTTTGAGGGAGTTTAGGGAGAAACTGGACCAGATCTAACTATGCCTACATACAACTAGAACATTATATCTAAACACAAAACCTTAAGGCAATGAGTTATGAGTTATATCCTTGTGTATAACTCACTTCATCCTTTTGTCTCTTTATGATATTAGATTACCCCACTTGTAAGTTTCCAACAAAACTAAGAAAAATATTCAAACCAAAAAATTAAAACAACTTCAAGATAAAACCTTAGAGTTGACAACATATAATATATACAGTAAAAAATACAATAATTTTGTGGTGCAAAATTATTAGCACAATATAGAAACTCGATGGATATGATAAAACAATATGATACTAAAAAAGTAAAAGAATTCAAGGAGTGGTGATTCTAAGTGTATATTTACGATGTCACTCTATATTCTTGGTGGTTGTGGAATTCTAAAATTTTGCAAGCAACTTTGAAGTATGAAAATGAAGAATGCCTATAATTAGTAAAGATCATAATGAGTAAGAAAAAGAAACAAAGGAAAGGAAGGAAGTTTTGCCACCTTAGACCCCTTTTGATGCCTATAATTAGTAAAGATCATAGTGAGTAAGAAAAAGAAACAAGGGAAAGGAAGGAACTTATGCCACCTTAGACCCCTTTTGTGCGCATTCAAAAGAAAACCTTTCAATTAATTTTGATGAAACATAGTCAAGTAGGAAGACAGATCGATGCTTGAATAATCAGCAATGGAAGGATGTTATAATTTGGGAAGAGAAAAATCTGTTCATTCTCCTCTACTTATTGTTCTACATCCATGGCCTATATAGGCATATATACGCTTACATACAACTGTGAAGATAATATTGACATAATAATATTCTCACAATCTTGACTAAGATAGATAACAATATTCTATAGATAAGATTAGCTATTAGTCCCCCTCAAGTTGGAAGATATAAGGAATGAATGCCCAACTTGTGAGTCAACAACTCAAACTACTTTTTGCCAAAGGCTCTTATGAAAAGATTAACAAGTTGGAAAATAGTGCAAACATAGGCCATGGAAATGGTGCAAGAGGTTACTTTTTTCTGTACAAAATGGAAATCAATTTCAATGTACTTTGTACATTTATGGAAAAATGAATTAGAAGTAAAATGAATGGCAGCTCGATTGCCATAGAACAACTGCATAAGTTGAGGATGAGAAACCCCACGATAAGTTAGAAAAAACTTAAGCCAATGCAGCTCAGAAGTTGTTTAGCTATAAAATGGTACTTAAATTCTGCTGACGAATGAGATACAGTGAGTTGTTTCTTGATTTTCCAAGATATAAATGATAGCCTAAGTCCTTGAACAACATTGCTTTGCCTATGAAAAACCTATTAATTTGAGTACATTTCCTCCTTAGGCTTACTCTTTGAATACCAACTTCCTCACTTCCACATGAACCACATCTTTCAAGATTTTCTATGGGTGAGATCCTCCACCAGTCCATCCATTTGTTCTAAGCGAAACATGCTTTGCTAAGCTAGAACAAATTATTCTCTAAGATGATATGTTGAAACTCCTAAGAATCAATCTCTTGAAAGCTCAGACGCCTATGAAAGCACAAGTTGATTCCAAACAAAGAAAACTAAGCTTTAATGTTGGCGATGTTATCTACTTAAGGATTCAACCTTATCGCCAACAATCACATGCTAAACATAGGTATGAGAAGTTGTCCCTTAGCTATTTGGGCCTTTACAAAGTTCTTCGTAATGTTGGATTAGTAGCATATGAATTGGAACTTCCAACTTCTTCTAGAATCAACCCCATCTTCCATATTTCCTCTCTAAGGCTAGCTTTAGGACAACAACTAACATGTCCACCAGCTCCTTTACCAATTAATTCTAATTGGGAGCTCACACTTTCTCCTGCCAAAATCTTGTCTTATCAATGGGTTAAAGAATCTAGTTTACCTACTTTGGACCTATTGGGTCAACAGGAAGATCAACAACTTGAAGAGGCTATTTAGGAAACTTATGACTTTCTTGTTGACCAATTTCTCTCATTTCAACTTGAGGACAAGTAGAGTTTCTAGGGGGGAAATAGTGATACAATTCCAACACCTCTGCATATCTACTTGAGGAAAATTTGGAGAGAACACGAACAATAATTCCAAAATTTATTTATTTTTTAATCCTTATGTGGCTAAAGAGGGGTTCCAGTCCCTTCTATAACCATCAACACTTTCTCCAGAACTTTGCTTTTACCATTTTATCCTTTGTCTCCTACTTTCTAAGAATTTATTGATATTAGTTAGCAAATAATCCTCCAAGATATCTACTATAAATATCCAAAGAATTGTTTTGATTTGGGATGTCTAGAATTGTTGTTTAAATTTCAAATTGTAGATTTGTCTTCTCGAATTGGACTAATTTATTGGTTGTATTTATGTTAAGATTCTAACTCTCTTACAACTAATAAAAATTTTTATTTTCACTATATCTTCTTATTCCTATTAGATTCACGCGTACATGAGTAGGAGCTATTTTTGTCAATTGTATTACACTCATAGAACCATTAGCACTAAAAGAACTAACCATGGTAGCATATGTTTTTGCAGTTTTCTTAGGGCTCTAGTAAGACATTCCTTAACAATATGACCATAATTTTTGCAATCATTGCAAAATTTTTAGGACAATTCGAAGCATAATGACTAAATTTGTTGTATCAAAAGCACTAAATAATACTGATATCCCTTTCTCTTGTCTTACCATGTTCTATATAAGCCACATAAATTCAGGTGGATCTTCTTTGCTCTATTGTGGTTTGAGTGTGAAGACATTGCTCCTCACAGAACAAATCATTGAGACATACATTGAAAGAGGGAATTGGATCTTGATTAGTAAGATTGGACCTGGAGCCTTCAAATTAAAATCTTAGTTTCTTAAGAAATTGATCCCTTTTGGTAATTTCATAGATAAATTGAACATAGCTAAGTCCTTCAAGAAGCAATGTAGCATAAATAATAATTGTATTTTCATCTCAATGATTTATGAAGTTAGAGTAAATACAGAGACTTCTTAATTAGAGAGTGGTAATTCATGTTCAAACTAAAATTGATGAGCATTGTTATGTTGGTTGTGGAATCTCTTTAAATAAGACCACATTTGGGTTGCATTCTTGAAAGGTCGAAGATTCAATGATGTTGGACTCAACAAAACCCAAAATCTATGCCATGAGTTGATCATCCTTGACTTCCCACTTAACATATTCATCTTTATTCTTGTTTTTATTAGGAATAGGATTACTACCATCAATATGTTCCTGTAAATCCTTATCTTTGACAAGTATCTTGAAATGAAATGCCCAAGTTGAGTAATTCTTTTCATTGAAACAAAATAAAAATTTTTAATACTTATCCAAAGATATGATGCCAAGATAATAGAGATTTAAAAAAAAAGATGGAATAATCAAAGACAAGAAGTTGAATATGTTGAGACTAGGAGCTAGACTAGTTTTGAGATAAATAAAGTTGGAACTAGAGTTGAGATGGACAGAAGGCTATACAAGGATAAGATTAGATAAAAGGCTCTTATACCGTAACAATTTTGAGAACTTTTAGCTAGAAAATTGTGTTTTTATCAATTGAAAATTCCCCATATATATACAAAGTGCAAGCTGAATTTCAACCCTTAAAAATAACTAAACTATTATCATTCTACATCTAATAAATCTTACTTAAGCAAAGATTTTCAAATCCTTATAGTCGTATAAATGGAACAAAATCTGCCCTTTAATGAGGTATGAATTCAACTTTTGATAGGGCTCTCAAAATCAGCCTTTGAAGGATATATTAATGTATTAGCTGCCATAATTGACAACTAATACTGTTTTGACAACTAATACGTTTCTGATGCTTACCAAGCTTCTCACCATTTTGAACCCGTTAGTCTTTGCTGTGTTTAACATTAATTTTGGCCACTTAGGTTTTATATGTGACACTGGATGACTGGTCTGATGATGAAATTGACGCCATGACTGAAGTTGGAGGAAACTCCTTTGCTCATTCAATTTATGACCTGAAGGAGTTTCAAAGCGAGGACCAGATGCCAATCATGATCAGCGTATGAAATTCATCAGGTTAGAAGAGGCTTTGTTGTGATGTTGTACATATTTGGTTTCTGATTGTGAATGCTCATCTTCCAGCCACGAGCTCCCTTTGTGCTAATGCTCTCTTTATGCTCTTACTGCAATTGCTGTTACTCTTTTATGACCACTTTGGAACTGACTCACTTCTACCGCAGTTTGGACATTGCATAGTAGCTATGAAGTTGTTGCTTGTTCATAATTGGGATCTTATAGTGTTCACTATATTAATTCTACTTTCATGTAGGTCTAAGTACGAGTTGCAGGAGTTTCTGAAACCTAACATCAGGAAAGTCATCTTCTGCTTCTCTCCAAACAAGTTTCTCTCGAAAGATTTTGGATAGTTTTCGAACTTGCAGTACATCAAATAAATCGGTGATATTTGTTCTCAATTCTCTTTTCTTGCTAACATTTTTGTCTTGATCAATGATTATGTCATTACTGATGGTGTTAGATACATTTTTCCATAGAACTGTTCCTTGTTGCATGTCTATTAGATGATATCCCAAAGGATGTACTTTCTGACAATTAAAATTTGTTGGATTCAAGTGATTTTCCATCTCTATATATTAGATCATTTATAGTTGTCTCATATTAAGAAGAAAGAATGAAAATAAAGGAAAGCAGGCTGAACACTGGTTTTGAAATTCTATACTGTTTTGCACTTCAGAATTCATATGTCAAATAGTAATCACAATTTGCCTTTTGATGCTATGAATACTTCAATTAGCCTGACTTAGAAGTTGTAAAGGGATGGCATGGCAGAGTATATTGGATTGTTGAAGATGAAAAAAAGGGTTATAATTTAGCCATCAGAGATACGATGTCAAGTGATCCTTACACAGTTCTGTCTCTTGGAGAGGAGGTTGGTCACCTTTTCTTCATTTGCATTATGTGCATCATTGTCCTTACCTCTTTTATCTTGTAAATATATATATTTGATATATCGCTTCTATTTGTTAATGATGGTCAGTTATTTGGTAAAGCTTGAATTAATTAGTGCAATTCGAATATGTATTCTATGAATTTCTCACAATATTAAAGGTAGGAAGGGCGTACCACTTACTTTTAGTGGTTTTTGCTGATCAAAAGTCATACTTATTATGGATCTTTTTATTTTAATTTCTTGATCCTCTACATTTTTCTAGCTTTGAGTCCTTCTGTGAGGATTGAAAATCGAATATGTAATGCAAAAATATAATACTGCAATAGCGGTTGTTCTTCTCGTCATAATACTCTTTATCACCAAATTACTTTTAGCCTAGCTAAGCGGAGTATTATCCAGTGGTGTAGTTTTCTAATCTGCCTGTATTGTATGATTATGATACCTTCTCTGCTGATGACATAATTGGAGAAGTAGAAATTGATATCCGGCCTTTGATAACACCGACCATGGCATTCGTTGATCCAGAAATGTTTGGCAATATGCAAATATATAGGAAAATGGCTTAAATGGCACGACAATGCTCTAATTGATGATAGCATCATCAACCTCTTCATTTCTTTTTGCATTTTCTTGTTGTTTCTTTTTACATCCTAACTTTTATAACTTTATTACAAGTTTCAATAGCAAAAACCAGAGAATTTGAATGCATGTCTCAGTTTGGGCTAGCTACGGCGAACTACCGTCAAAAGACTTTTAGGTTTAAATATGAAGACGTAAACACGAAGTTCATGCCATGTTGAATCTCAAAAACTGGGCTCAATTCTACAGTTTGATTGGGTTTCGGATGGTTCGAGCCTTGAAAAATAAATTGTGTTTTATTTTTCAACCGCTATTCATGTGTGACCCATTAAATTTTATGTTGGTGATGAATATAAATCAACCCTTAAATTCTATTTAAGAGTAAATTCATTTAATTTATCTTTAATTATCTAATTAAAAAATTTATATCTCCAAATATTAGGAATATTAAAGTGGTTTTAACTATCATTTTTGTATATGATTTTTTGGTATAATTCAATATTTTCATCATATAATTTTCAATTTGACATATATGGAATTAATATCTACTTTATTCGAGTCCAATCTTATTAATTCTTCACCATTAGCAATTTATTCTATTAATGGCATTTGAAAACTATTTTCAAAATATCATTTCATCTTGGCTAAAGATTTTTCAAATCAATATTTATCAAGAACAACATAATATTCTCCTTAATAACTTTAGAGTGATAAATCATATATTAATCACTCAACTACTTTCATATAGTCTACATTATATCCAATGATTATCAATTAAGTTATCATTGACTATGATAGGTTACAAGTAATATCAACGAATAGTAATTCCTATATAAGATACTCTAGAGATCTTAAGTTAAATGATTACTTATATAATTATTACAATGAAAATTTTCATAGATATACAAATAATAATCCAAATAAAATTCTTATATCGTGGTGTCAGTTTACTAAAATTGTTCTTTAAGAAGAACTCACACATTGGTTTATTTCTATAATTTAGTCTATGAGATTAACTACTTTCTTTATAAGAAAGAAACACAATATGTATTAGTTTTTCTACTTTATTAATGTGCAATTTCAATAGAACAATAATTGGAATAATTTAGCGATAATAAATAAATGCAATATGAATTTCATATTTATGATCTCATCATATTTTTATTTACAGTGTAGATTTATCCTATAAAGTTCAATGTTTAAAAAACTAGATCAGACATCAAACCGGTCAAAGGAAAGGTTTAAGATTTAAAGGTTTAATCAATATTAAACTACTATTAAGCTGGTATATAATAAATAAGAAGTATAAATTTTGAATTAATCAAAATTTCAATTCGGCTCAATTTATTTTAAATAACAATAACTCTTATTGTTAAAATTGAATTAATTAATTAATTAATCAATTGATTTTAATAGTTGTCTTTTTTAATATTAAGATCATGAACATAACATGTAAAGATTAATTTTTTAAATAAGTAAATAATTTTATTATAATTTAACATTACTAAAGGTCTTAGTTTGGTATATAAAATTTAAAATTTGTCTATAACTTATGTATTAATTTTTGAACAATGTCATCTTTTTGCTATATATATATATAATTGGTCCACATAATTTATTCATTTATTTTCTTAACCATTCATTTTTTCGCCTTATTAGTTACTTGTTTCTTTAAAAAAGAATCAGTAGTCAAATCTCTACTGCCATTAGCAAATCATATAATCAAGTTGTTTTGTTACCGTATGCCCAACTTTCAAGGACAACTTTTATGTTTTGTTATTGTATACCTAACTTTCAAGAACAACTTTCAAGAACAATTGTAGAGAGTTGTTATCATCTTCTCTCTGCTGTTTGATTTTTTTTCTTTTTTACTATTTTCGCCCTTTTGCTTCATCTTTCTACTCTTCTCTCTCAATCTGTCTTATTATCATGTGCATGAATCTAGATTACAATCTCACCCTTTGTCTTGATTATGCTAATATTATTTTGTTCTTACTTCCTTCCGTGCTGTACACTTATAAAATGACGCATATCTATCACCTTCAACACTGTCTTTAGTTGCCATTGGGTTTGTGCTTTACTTTATTGTATGATGACTCCTAACCTAAATGCTTCATTGTATGACTAAAAGTCGGTTTACTTTGATTTTAGGGGTTTGAGTTGGAGATAATACGTACATACATAAAGAAAGATAGAAGAAGAACCTAATACCTTTGGTGATGTGTGAATGAGTGGTTCTCTTTCTCTCTCTTTTTCTTCATACATCAAAGTAAATGTTTCTTCTTTCCCTTAATAAGGTTTGTTTAACTTTGAATTCTTCCTTTTGTTCATTCATCTCTATTTTGGCTTTGATTTTCTGTCTTTATTTTATCTGAAACTAGGTTTTTCATTTTCGTTTCCATCAAATCCTCTAACATTCAAACTTTCAAACCCTAAACATAGTGGATGGTCTAAGTGTCGACTCTTGCTCTCCTTCTTCTTTTTAGGAGGACGGTTCACGATTTAGAAACCGAATGATTTATTATTTAATCAACCAATTTTTATTTACATTGGTTGTAACATCCCATTACCTGCGGAGAGTTTAGAATAGTAAATATGAGTGATCAATGAGAGATTAGAAATGTATTCTTCATGCTCATGCATGATATGACATACACATACACATGAATAGTGAAATCTTGCACATGAAAATAATTGTACATGCATTCATGAATAATTCTGGGTATAATTGAATTGGGTTGTGACATTACTGAGATTTTTTTGAATTTATTATATTGGAAATTTTATTGGTTAGTAGAATTGTTATATTTTTTAATTTTGGTGAATTTAGGAATAATTTTCAAATTTTATAAAGTATTATGGAAAATAAGAATAGGCATCAATGATATTAGAGATGATTGGAATGTAAAGATGAGAGTTAAAGGAATTAGTTCATAAGGAACTTAGTTAGAGCTTAGGCTTTAGAAAAGTGACAAGTGTCACTGACTTAGTAAGTTGATTTTTATACTTTTGTTAGAAAGTAAGTTATGATCTCAGAGAGTTAAAAAGGACTACGTTATATGTCTAAGCTACCATTCTTCGTAGCCACCTTCTTCAAGTTCTGCCAATACACAGAGTTTTCCATCAAACTCCTTGCGAGAGTTAACTTTGCTTTTCCATATCTCACACCACTTCCACACTGCTAATTGTTTCTTCTGCCTTGAGAAAAACCGAAGTTGGTCACTTTTTACAGTGGTGCACGCGAATTGCATGGAGTTTAGGGCTTTGGAATAGTTGAAGATTTTGGAATCTTTAACAAGTAAGTATTCAGTAAATCCTTTAGAGTTGTAGATTTATGAAATAAATTTGATGAATTCACTGTCAGTTGCATGAACAGGGCATTTACGTGAATATTCATGAACACTGTGTTAATGGGATGAAAAATCTAGATATAATGTTAATTAGTATTTGATGGATTATTAGTGATCAGGTGATGTAAACATGATTTTTGGAGTTAGAAAGAGCAATACAATGATGTATGAGATTAGTGTAGAAAATTATAGTATAAAAAGGTGATATGATGATACATGCTAATACATGAGTAGGTGAGTACTTTAGAGATGATCAAGAAAATGATTTTTGAGTTGAAGAGTAGTTGTAAAGTGATAGTCTGAGATGGGAATGAGTGTATAAATGAAAGTTGGGAGGAAAATAGAGAATATGAAGAAAAAAAAGTTGAAAATGCAGAGAATGGTGGCAGAACATGAATAGGATAAACCATTGATTTTTGGCTTTCGATGATTTTTGACAAAATTTGCATATTTAGGGGTAGTATGAATTTATGGTGAATGAGTTGAATGAAATGGAGTAGAAAGACTAGAAACAAAAAAAATTGAAGTGTTGGATTTGTAATGGAAGTCATTTGAGAAGTTTACTGAGAATGAATAGTTAAGAGAGTTAAATTTTGATCTGAACTTCCATGAATTAACTATACCGATCTAGATAGATTTTGATAAAATTGTCTTCACAAAAGTTGTAGATCTGTCTTTTATCTTTCCATTGATATAAATTTTGCAATTTTTGGAGTTCTGGATCAAAAGTTATGGAGGTTTGAAGTTAATATTCGATGAAGAAGAAGAAGTGGAAAAGCACCGTCGTGCATAAGCATTACGGCGACTTTTGAGATTTTAGGCAAATGCACGACGGTGACTTTTGGGTATAGCGAGATTGAACTTTCGTGTATAAGCATGATGGTGACTTTGGGGTATATGCACGACAGTGACTTTGGAGATGAAGGGCAATTTGCACTGTCGTGCTTAAATATGATCGTGCTTTTGAGATGTTTTCCTTTTACTGAACAGTCTTGCTTCTTTAGACCATAACTTCTTCTCTAGACATCTAAATGACTTGATTCTTAAACTAATAGATTCCTGACATATTTTTGTACCTCTTCATAAAAAATTATAGCATTCTTAATTGATCTGAAACAAATTGATTAAATGAAAGTTTGGAATATGTTGGAATAGTGAAAATAGGAATATCTTACTGAACACCCTTCAGTATTTTGATTATATTTGGACCTGTAGGATTTCAAATGAGATGATTTTTTATTTATAGTAAACTAGAGATACAAGCTTACAAATTAACTGAAGAAGTAGAATTAAGATTCAGTCTCTAAGATGTCTAATTTTTGGATGGAATTTGTGCATAGTATACAGTTTTTGAATAAGAACAACCCGAAAATGTTTGAGATATATCTTTCAACTTACTGAACCAAAGTGAATGATTTTGATATCAATGGAAACATAAGACATATAGGAACACTTTTTTAGAAGAGAGTATGGGTAATTGTGGATAAGTTTACCAAATCTACTAATTTTCTGCCTGTTCGTCCTGACTACTCTTTGGATAGGCTTGCAGATTGGTATGTGAATAAGATAGTGAAGCTACATGAAGTACCATTATTGATTATTTCTGATCATGATCCTCGATTTACTTCGAGATTCTGGAAAAGCCTACAAGAAGCATTGGGTACTCAGGTTAAGTTTAATACTACTTTCCATCCCCAGACAGATGAACAATTTGAATGAATTATACAGATATTGGAAGATATGTTGCGGGGTTATGTGTTGGAGTTTCCCAAGAGTTGGGATAATTATCTGACTTTGATGGAGTTTGCTTACAATAATAGTTATCAGACGAGCATTGGCGTGGCGTCTTATGAAGTGTAGAACCCCGATATGTTGGGCTGAATTGAGTGAAAATAAGATGATCGGGCCAGAAATTGTGAGAGATACTGAAGAAAAGATTCAGATTATTCAGCAAAGATTGAAAGCTGCCAGTGATAGGCAGAAGTCTTATACTGACCTAAAAAGGAGATATATTGAGTATCAGGTAGGCGATAAGGTGTTCTTGAAGGTGTCACCATGAAAACACATACTTCAGTTTGGAAAGAAGGGTAAGCTTAGTCCACGATTCATAGGTCCATATGAAATTTTGAAAAGAATCAGACCAGTAGCTTATCAATTGGCTCTGCCTGAAGAATTGGCCCAACTACATGATGTGTTTCATGTTTTGATGCTAAGAAAA
>JAOTAX010000002.1:28651003-28662378 GCA_025629825.1 Erythroxylum guanchezii
CCTATTCGACTAGTGACACTGTAATGATCGTAATGTGGTGAAAACAATGTTTTATCGACTTGTGAATTGATTTGGCCACATTGAAAATGGACTTCTACTTTTGTTAGTGTTTAAAAAAAATGGTACCATCTTTTGACTGATTGAGTGTGCTAGCATGCCACTCTCGCAGGTCACGGGCTCGGATATCACCGTCGATATTGGGTTCGGGTCTTGCGGGAGTGGGATGCTACATCTAATCTTGCTTTGTGCTTTTAAATGCTTCCGTCAACCAAAAATTTAGTCTTAAAGATCCACTTAAATTCAACTGTGTTCTTACCTTCAGGAAGGTCTGTGAGCTCCCATGTCTGATTATGTTGTATTGATTGTAGTTCGTCTTCCATAGCATCTTTTCATTCCTGTCTTTCTGTTGCTTCTTCAATCGTTATTGGATCTCCAACAAATAGAACCAAAGGTGAAGCATCATAGATGTCTTGAGTGAGGGAATTGTACCCTTTATGCCCCTGGGAGAAGATGCTTCAGATGAAGGAGTCGAACTTGATGACTGACTTATTCTTTCTAGTATCGAGTTATGAGAATTAAATGGTGTTGTTGCCTCTTCAACCACAACTTCCTCTTCATCTTCTTTAGTTAATGCTCCTTGATTCTTGTTTTTGCTTTCCCAATTCTAGGCTGCCTACTCATTAAACATTACATATCTATTAATGGTTAGGCACTCCTTTATTGGATCATAAAGACGGTAAGCTTTAGAATTAGAAAGTAAACCACAAATATAAACTTTTGTGACTTATCTTTCAGCTTATGCTTGTCTACTGTTCTCAAAGTATAACACACATAACCAATGACACGTTAATGGCTCACCGATGACTTGTTACCATACCATGCTTTATATGGAGTTTGATTCCATACAGCTTTTTTAGGTGACAAATTGATGAGATACACAGTCGTTGCCACACCTTCTGCCTATAAACTATTGGGAACATCTTTTTATTTCATCATTGAGTAAGCCATTTCAACTATTATTCGATTCTTTAGCTCAGTTACTCCGTTTTATTCCAGAGTATAAAGTGTTGTCAATTCCTTTTTAATGCCTTGTTTTTTGATGCCTTGTTCCTCACAAAACGCCACAAATTCATTAGAGGTGAATTCACCCCCTCGGTTTGTTCAAAGCACTTTTAGAACTCTTCCACTTTATTTCTCTATCATGGCTTTAAACTTTTTGAAATGCTCAAAAGTTTCTAATTTCAATTGTAAGAAGTACACCTAACTCATTCAACTACAATCATCTATAAATAACAAAAAATACCTGCTTCCCAAAAGAGATTCACTTTTCATTGGATTGCATAAATTTACATAAACCAGCTTTAAAACTTTGGTTGCTCATTTGGATTTTCCAACAGGAAAAGCCTTCTTTGTTTGCTTCCAGAGCAGACACCTTTCACACACCTTCTTCAGTTCAACAATAGAGGGGAGACCACTGGCCATCTGCTTATGTTTTAGCAGCTGCAAACCTCGTTGTTCAAATGACCATACCATAGATGCCATAAGCTAACTCTCATCTAGCTCCTCATTTACAAAGGCCACCTCTGTGTCCACAGAAAAAATAAAAGGGAACATTCCATTGACATATATATTATCATGAGCAAGTACTTTTCCCGAGTTCTTATACTATATCATACATTATAAACCATCAAATTCCATAAGGTAATCATATTCAATTAATTGACAACACTAATCAAATTGTGAGCCAGTCATGAAGCATAATGCACATCTTTGATAAAATTTGCTTTGTTACCTACAGTTACCATGGCTATCCCAAGTCCTTCGATTCGTAGTTATTGATCATCGAGCAAGCATACCTATGATTTGATTGACTCATCCAGCTCTTTAAACTTGGATTTGTCTTCAGTCATACGATGTGAATAGCCGTTGTCGAGGTATCAAACATTATTGATTAACCCATCATTAAATGTGTGTGCCATTAACAAGTAATCATCCTGTTTATCATCTTCTTCTACATAGTTGGCTTCTTCAGGCTTCAATTCAACCAGCGAAACTTCTCTATATGCCCATATTTTTTACAATATAAACACTGCACTGAACTATTTTTGCCCCTCCCCCTTCCTTGAAATCCACCTCGACCTCTACCTCTACCTCTTCGCCGTGGATTAAAAGATTCCACTTCCCCTTTGAGTTAAAAGGCTTTTTCTTCCTCTTTCACTGTTGTCTTATTATTCCTGACATCATGTGCTTGCAAAGAGCCCATTAATTCATCAAAAGAAAAAAAATGGATAGATCTTTAGACTCTTCAATTACAGCTACTACAAGATCAAACTCAGAGGATAAGCTTCTTGGAACCTTAACAACTACAGTTTCATCAGTGATTTTATCACTATAGGATCGCATTTGGCTTACAATAGTCACGACACGTGCCAAATAGTTTTGTACAGGCTCATTACCTTTCATACTAGAGTTTCAAACTCTCGTCGATAGGATTGAAGCTTAACAGTGATTACCTTTGTTGATCCCTAGAATTTAGTCTTCAAGATTGACCAAGCTTGCTTAGTCGTAGTTGTTGTTGTTATACGTGAACAGATTGATTCATTCACTACTTATTGATTCATTCACTGCTTGTTGGATGAACAATAAAGCTTTGGCATCATGTTTTTTATTATCCTTTTGGTTCGCCTCATCATCACTTGTTTCTGCATGTCCGTTCTCCAAAAAATCCCAAAGAAATCCCAAAGAGCTTGGTACTTGAACAACATTTTCATCTTGATGCTCCTGTACTTGTATAAATCACCCTTGAAAACTGAAATTTGTGGTGATGTCACACTGACCACATTTGAGTTTGTTGCCATATTTGATAGATAAATTAACGAGTTTAAGTCCCTAGTTCAAAGGAAACTTGGCTCTGATACTAGAATTGTTGGAAAAATTAAAAGGATAGTGATAAAGAGAGATGAAAGTCGTTGCTGTTATACATGAGTTTTATTGAAGTATAAAGATAGCCTATTCCTTACTGAAACTTGTTAAGTAAGAGAAGTTTGTTGAGGTAAAAACTCACAACATCTAGGTTAGAAATCAGAAGAAATAACAGTAGAAAATCTTCCACCTTATTTGGTGTTAGCAGAATTACAAACACATTATAAAAAATTTTAATTAAGTCTTCCAACATTAAGTAATAAATAATTGGAGTAGAACGACCCATCATCTGCATCAAAGTAGGACCTCCTTCTTTAACCTCAATGACCTGATTAAATATTCAAACCCCTCCTCAGTCTGTAGACAGGAAACAATAACACGTTCTTCTTTCTGCTGCAATGTACTGGACAAACACGATTGTCAATCAACAAGAGACTAGTCTAGCCTGATTGTATCGAACATAGAGTGCCAACCAAGCGGTTTACTAAATTGTCTAGAGTTAGACTAGATGTAGAAAATTACCAGCTACTTCCACTTACGTTAAAGTCGGGGAACAAAAGATACTGATTGAGGAGGAAGAGTTTCTTTTATCATTGCCATTGTAATATACAGTTATTGGCCCATAAAGATGAAAGAAATCAAGACCAATGTCGCGTAATACAATGTCAAAGAAAGCTCATTTGGTATCTTTTTAAAACTTTTCTTTATCGATGAAATTGTCAACACAAATATTCAACCTTTAACAATATTTAAAGAATAAAAAATGATATTTTAATAATTGAAAGCCACTGACGGAAGCACTTATGTCTTTCCTTTATAAAAAAGATTACTGTTTATTTTATGTTTAATTAAAATTAAACTCTTAATTTTAATTAGAACTCAATTTTAATTCTAAATATAATTTTATTGTAATAAAATTAAACATATAATATTTAATCCTTGATTTTTTTAAATTTCATAATTAAATCCAACTTAATTAAATTACAAGTTTTCTTTTTAATTACTCTTTATGCATGAAAGTCCTAATATATTGACAATGATTATAATTATAATTCTCATAATTAAAATTTCTTTTAGTTTATCTTTAATTTTTTAATTAAAAATTTATCATTACCAAGCATATGAATGCCACATCGTATCAGCCAAAATTCGGTATTGAATAAGAGAGTTTCATAACAAACTCCAGTGCTAGTCGGTATCGATTATTTCAATTAGTACCGACTAAAATATCGGTCAAGTATTAGTCCAAATTTTAGTTTAAAAAAATTTAGTATTGAATTGAAAAAACTTAAAATTTCTCCTAAATAAAATAATATTACCTGTACATAAAAATGAATGGCTTAATAAAATTATCTACAATTTATTTGATAAATAATAAAGATACAAATAAAAATATATTAAATAAAAATATATTTTTATGTAGTTATACTTATATTAAGTGATTATAGATTATATATCTAAATATATTACATTCACATAATTTAAACATATTCAATAAATATTTTTAAAATGTATATATTTTATATTGATAATGTATATACATTTTAGTGCATACATGTGAAAATTATTATAATAACTTTTGAAAACTGTAAATATAACATTTGAGATTAAATTCATTTATTATAAATGCATATTTTTTATTTTGTATTATTCTTAGTTTTATATATGTATCAGAGTTTAACAATCTCTTTTCGTATTCTAATTATTGTTTATATGAGAAATATCTAAGAAATATTTTTAATAAAAATAAAAAAATAGTTATATCAAATTTATATTATTATGATTTATTGAGTTATAGTTGAAGTAAAGTCACAAACTAATATGATATAAAATAATATAATATATTGAGGGATAATTTTATAAAATTTAGAGACTATTTTGTAATTTTATAAAATTATTTGAACTGATACCTAGTATTGATTGGTACTTGTACTACTAGAACCAGGTCTGGTATGATATTCATAATGTTGATAATTACATGTTAAGATTGATATGTAATAATATGTCATGACCACCAAATATTAAAAATGTCTAATGGTTGCACTTAACCTACCTGTGCATGGTTATAATATATAATTTAATTCTTTCATCATTTTATATTACAATTGGATATAGAGCATAAAATTGGTGCTTATTCTATTTAATTTAAACCATATTTCATTTAAATTCAAGTATATTCATGCTTACTAATTAGTAACTAATTTGTAATTGATATTTGAAAACAATATTTTCAAATCTTAACTCACTTTGGCTATAGAATTTGGTAAATTATTACTAGTCAAGAATAGTAAAATATTTTCCTTAATTATTTTATATAAAAAGTATAATTTATGTATAAGGTCTAAGATAACTTCTATCACTATTTTTGGTGCTAATTTGCACCTTAACATTTACAAAATAACATATTTTGCCCCTTCAAATCTAACTCTATTAAGTTTTCATCATATCTCTATCACGACGTTGTTAATGAAGGATTGCATACGCAGCAAAAATAAAAAATTGCAATCATATATTCATCTATTACGTTTAACAAATATACTAATAGTAAGAACATGCAAAAATAAATATATGAAATTTGTGATGATTAATTGATATTGGACTTCGAAAATACGAAGTCTCTATGTCCTCCACATTGAGAAATATATCATGCTTTCAACACTTGATATGACTATGGATAAATTCGAAGAATCCTTTTTTCAAGAACGGAGAAAACAAAATTTCTCTATTTTTCTCTACTCTTTGTTTATCTTTCACGTACAAGAAAAAACGAAAAAGAGTATATCTTTTTTTTCTCTTACTCTTTTCTCTGTTGTTAATTGTTTTTAATGCTTACAACAAGATAACACATCCTTTCATTTTGGTTTTGTTTTGTAAAACCAAAACAAAACCACCCACGCCAAAATCATTTGACGCCCTTTGCTTCTTTTTTTTAAAATAATAATTATTATTTATTAAATGAAATAAAATAAAATAAAGTATTTTATTCATTTATTTTGTACAAGAGAATTTCCAATATTAAATATATTTTTTGTGCTAGCAAAAAAATAATAATATATCATATAGATTATTTAATAAATTATCTCATAATAAATTAAATAATTATAAATAGGAAATATTACACTCGTAAGTGAGTGACTACATAGATTCATCATTAAGTCGGTAGTAATTAATCTAATTAATTACTAATCAAGGTTTGCGTCTAACGACACTCCTCAATGACTGGATAGTGTGAAGTAACAACTTTACAAAGACGAAACCTGGTTAAGGATAATGTATTATTACCTTCCATCATTACGACTCCAAATTATCCTAAGGTATAGTTTAACTGTCAAACTTTATTAGATAACCAACTATATTACATATCAATTATTAACGATTGGTGAATGATTTAAGAAACTCCTTTCCTCACTCATTTAATTGCCTTGGCCAAGGTTTTGAAACAACATTTAAGATCAATGATAACATAGAGACCAAATTTAATACCTAGAGTTAATAGATCCCATCTTGACTCATTACTAATTAGATAGGTACTTATTTGTATCTAATGATCATTCAACTAACATTTTTACACACTTAGTCTCTGACATCAAAACATAATAAATGACCTATAGATTACTATGATGATCTCAGGTCAAAGGAAAAATATACATTTAAATCCTTATGAGAATATCCCACTTGATAGTTCATAGGTAATATTAACCAATGGAATTTCTCAGTTTGGTCAGTTCGGTGATCATATTTCTATATGCATAATTTATATATGTAACTCAGTAAATGAGATCTACTAATATTCATCCAATAGATACTATTACATACATATTAACCTAACAGGGTCATTAAAGTCCTTGTTTAATAATCCTATGAGAATATTTTTAGATTAAACCTTAAAGACTTGACTCTCATTATCATAATTTCCATTATGATAGCAAGTGTATAAATTTAATCAAGGACTTATCATATTAGAATAAAAACAATAAACGTAATATGATAATAAAATCATTTTACATGTTATTAATCAAATTAATAATCACAAAATTATGGTGTTCAATATATAACATAACGATTGGGTCATGCCCATAATTCGAACAGTTAACTTGTATGATAAACAACTTGTGTAATTCTAACCATGTTAACAATGATGTGATTGTTATGAATTTTTTAAAGGAAAAAGAGGTGATTCACTCCATAATGTTTTGCATAAGGTTTATATACTTTCTGTTGTTATTTTTGGTACCAATTTATACCATTACATTTATAATATGGCACAATTTACACCCTTAAACATAACTTCGTTTGGTTTCTATTAGATCTCCTTTATAACACTATTAAACCATGACCCATGACATGTTAGCTATAAAATTCTAGCGACGTGGATGTTGATATAGTTTTATGAAAATTTTGTTAATATTTAATTATTTAAATTATTAAAACAAAAATATATTTCATTTTTATTTTTATATATGCAATAAAAACTTATGAAGAAAAAATATTACATATTATAAATTAATATATGTTATAAAACTAAAATATAATATAAGTATATTTTTAATATATATTTATGGAAAAGTTTACATATTTATTAGAAAATATGAACTTATGATAAGTTATTATAATTATTAACCATATATGTTTTTGTAAAAAAGTGAATTTAATTATAAAATTCTTGAATATTAAATTTTTATTATATAATAAGTAAAACATAACATAAAAGCTAAAAAATGGACATCAATTTATAAAAAGTGCGATAAACTTCAAATAGTATCTTCACATATTCTACAAATTATCATAATTGAACTTCTAAATTTCACACCACCGTCAAAATTATATACTATAGTTAATAATTATACATTTAAAATTTTTAGTAATTTTTAGATTTCTTTTCTTATATCTATAAGTATCATTAACATCTTTACTATTGAAGAAAGTGTGAAAAATTATGTTTCTATGTAAATTGAGATTATTTTATAATTCTTATATCATATTTATTATTAGATAATTATTGGTACTTTTATACTTTTACTAGTAACATATTATTAAAATCTAATTTGTATTGCTTTAGATTTTTATAATTTGTTACAGGAGAAGTTGATATAGTAGTTAATAAAGAGCTGCACATATAAAAATAAAAGGTGAAAGGTATAAATTGCCTTCTAATATTTCCTAAAGAGTCTAAGTTAGTCTTTTTCGTTATCTATGATATCGTACTACATTTTAACATTTTTAAAATGATGCCAATATCATCCTAAATCCTAAAAAGGTTAAAATTTTAGCAATTTCTAGTATATGATGTCATAACAAGGAGATGTGCACCTACCAAACATTGATGTAATCCTAAAATGATTTTTCTAAATATTTATTAAAGGTACAATTTTCATCCTAATGTTCTATAAAAAGTCTAAATAAGTCATTGTTATTTTTTACCATCTTTGTCCCCGATTTAAGATGTAATAAGTACTATTTTAGTAACACTATGACGCCAAGTGGTACCAAAGATAACATTAGGGTCATACTTAGACTTTTTGTAAAATATTAAGGTGTAAATCACAATTTTGGGCAAAATAAAAATGTAATATGCGTTTATATTAATAATTTAAATAATGAAATATTTATAAAATTAAAAAATAATAAAATTCATAATAGTCACATTAGGATCCAAATGGCCAGAATTGGACAATTGCCATGTCATATATCATGGATTAACAGTGTCATAATGGAGATCTAATCAAAATTTAATGATCAAAGGGTACAAGTTATGTCATTTGCAAACGTTAGGATGCAAATTGATATTAAAGATAATGATAAGGGCTACCTAGACCTTATATGAAAAGGGGATCGAATTATACATTTTACCTTAAAAATAAATTTTATAATAGCCATTTTAGTGTTCATATGGTCAAAATTGTACAATTAGCATGCCACATATCACGAGTTAACAATGTTGTGATAGTGATCTGATAGAAACCTAATGGAATTAGGTTTGAGCATTCAAATTATGTTATTTTCTAAACATTATAGTACAAATTGATACTAAAGATGATGACATAGGCTATTTTAGACTTTATGTGAAACATTAGGGGGAAAATAACATTTTTTATAATTAATTTACAGTAATGAATCTTTTATTAACTTACTTAACTAACTTTGTACAATTCACATTATATCTAAGAACTACTACTTAAGCCACTATAGATAAAATAGTCATAGGTAGCATCAAAATATAGTAGTTCTCATATGAGATACTTTAGTAAACTTAAGGCTAAAAATCAATTATATATCTATCACTGTAAGGACATCCACAACTGTATAGGTAATATACCATTTGTGATCCTTGTAATAGGGCCAACTCAATGAACTTATTCTCTAATAAGCTCCTTGCACATTTATTTAAATATCTTTATGCTTTGGTTTATGTTACAAAGGCCTTTTATACACTGAAATTATACTAAAGTTGCGCCTATACCTTTACACGACAATCTTATTTAGGTTTGTTTAAGCAAGACTCATCCTTCCCAACTTGATCATTGACCAACCGAACCCGTTCTCAAATGTCTAACAACCCTTACAATGTTTAACTCTCATACTCAAGTAAGAATGCTATAAAAGTAATAAGTAATCAAAGGCAACAACAAAGCGCACAAGAGATATAGTAAAACCAACCTTTATTACTTCCTTCAAAGTATACAAATGAATGCTCTCTCCCAATATGATAAGGAGCGTTACCTATAGCTTGATAGCTAGGTTACAAATATGAATCCTATCCAAATTGAAATGTCTATATTTGCATCACATTAATCAATTAGATGACATCTCCATCTAAATAGGATTGTATCTAATTAGATACAGTTACATCGCAACTAACAAGATAAGATATTGCATTGAATTAGGAAAGATACAACTATATCCACGAAGATCTCCATTATCTTTATATGATCCTACAATATGATCTTTATCTTTTAGAGATTATGTATATCCTATGTGATCTTATCTCCCACATTATCCAAAATATCCCCATGATATCTACCCATTGATTATAAGTTATCAAAGTCAAAGTTTCCATAGCACACTAGTTCGAACGAATACTTACTCATGTCAAGTATGTTATTTATGGTCCATTCATTTGAGTATACACTAAGTAATTAGTCCATAAAGAACTTAGCTTTAACAAGGTCAAGCCATACAGGGTCTGAAACTCTACCAAAACTCTCACCATGCTTGATCTAACATGCTACATTACCTTAAGCTCTCGCATACCTTCCTCATACGTGTGATCCAATTAACCTTCAAACTAAGTTCCAAGTCAATCTAGCTGTGAAGTGCCTTAATGTAATAAAGGGTTAACAAACCACCCTTATTAAATAAATTCTATGCCCTTTTCAAACTAGTCTGAAGGTAGGTATTCAACTGATCCTCAAACTGCTACAAGGTAGTATCTTGCTTCCATGTAACTTCAATTGTCAACTTTCCTTTTTATTGGATTAAAAACTTAATCCTTCGATTTTCCTTATGTTGCTCATTTGATGATCCAAGATCCTCTTCACTTGATCTTTGAATTGTTTTCTCACAACAATGGAGCTCTCTTCACCTAACTCCTATTTGAATTTGATGCATCCTTATAGTAAGGTTTGATAAAACTAACATGAAAAGTAGGGTGTACCTTTAATCTCTCTAGTAATTTAAACCATTATGTCATATTCTCCACTTTGCTTAGTACTATCATACTTAAGTACCAACCCTTGATGTACTTGCTTGCTTGAGATCTTCTTCCAAAATTATGGGGTAAGTTTCAATAATACCTTATCTCCTACGTCAAACTGTAACGTCCTCCTCCTTAGGTCCACTTGCTTCTTTATTTGTCGAGAAGCTTTTTAAAGATTATCCCTTACCTTATCCAATAACTCTTGCTTTTCTATCGTGAAATTCTATGTAGTAAGACAGTTGCCACTTGTCCTTTATTGTGTAATCTTGAGTAGATTGAGAGGTTATTATCCCCAGGACTATCTTAAAAGGACTCTTCTCTATAGAAGAGGATTTGTGCAAGTTATAATAAAATTGTGTGATATCAAGTAAACTTAACCGATTACGTTAACTCGCACTTATATAATGCTTTAAGTACTCTTCCAGTAAATTGTTGATCCTTTCAGTTTGGTTATCCATTTATGGTTGCATCAAAAACTTTAAATTGTAATCCATTATGTTGAGAAAGGACGTTTAAAATCAACCCTAAATTTAGCTTCTCGGTTACTCATAATTTCTGCAAGGACTTTGAAGTATTTCACCATGTTCTTATAGAATAACTATGCCACAATATTCGAGGAATAGTGTTGGAACCCGTATCCGGATATCCAACCTCTAATCCGAAAAATCCAAACTGGAACTCGAATCCGCGTTGGAAACCTTAGACTAAACCGAAAATCCCGATATAATTTTTTTTTCATCTTATTCATCTTAAGTCC
>JAOTAX010000002.1:28679486-28706964 GCA_025629825.1 Erythroxylum guanchezii
TAATTTATACATTGCCCCCCCCCCCCCCCCGAAACAAATTCCTGACTTCGCCACTGATTGTGAGGCACAATGCTTGCATATTTTTAGGTCATTCTTCCTTACGCACCAAAAGAATTCCATTAATCTATGGACTTGGGACGTAGTACATCATCCTTTGACAATGAAATCTCCTCAAAAGATACGAGTTGTGGACAACTTATTGAAGATCCCAAGCTTGTTGAATGTAGAAATAATAGTCTTTTATGTATGTTTCTAGAGAGTTAAATTTTGAGTGGTGATATCTTTGTAAGAGAATTTCTTTTTCTCAGTTGGTTACTTATCAAGGATTTTCCAAACTTTTATTGAAGATTATAGAAACTTTGAAGCTGGTTATAAGGGAACTGAGTGGAGAATCTATTGAATAATTTTGAACTACTTTGCTAGGTAATATTCAAGATTAATGTCTTATTATGCAGCTAGATTTTATGGTACAGTATGCTAATGGTCTCATTCTCGTTCCTTGAGTTGTTATCTACCTTGGCATTTTGTTGTAGCTTAGAATTTAAACGGACAATTTGTGACGGGTGCTTTGGAAGCTGATTTCCTGGACTTATGATTTAGAATGTGAAGCCTAAATTTCCACTGCTGATCTCTTAATGATTTTGCTCGACTCACCTTAAACTCAATTATTACCATGCCTTGCCTCTTTGTGATCCTTTGTGGAAATACAAAGCTGAAATTACTTGTGATGGAACCACTCCAAAAACTTAATCCTCTAAGGTATCTTGACAAAGCTTTGAGAGGCATTCTTGAAGCTAGTATCTGATTGTATGCAAGTCACCTGATGTTTCTTTTAAAAAGATGGAATGGAAGGAAAATGGGTACGACCAGAGCTGGGGGGAAAATTATTAAATTTGTTTACTGTTTAGTGCTTAGTTGTGAGGTGATGCTTTGTACTTATGTGGATCTTTTCTTTTGCTTTTGTTGACAGATGGTAATACCATCTTTTAAACATCATCATTATTTACATGGAACATTTTCACCAACAGATGTCTGAACTTGCTATGAGACAATGGAATTGCACAATCATGTGGTTAGATAATTTGGGGCACAACTTTTGATGTTTGCTCGTCTTTGAAAACAGAGGGGTGCCACGAAGGTTTCCGGTATGACAAAAGATGCAATTTGCTTGTCCCTATCAAAGACATTTTTGAAGAAAAATGAGGGGATTCCAATAGGGACAAAGGTGCAGGTAAGGATAAGTCAAAAAAGTTTGCTTTTGTGGTGCAGTTGAGGACATTGGTTTCGGAGCCCCTATTCCCTTAATTCACCACAAAAATGCATCAATTAAGCATAGGAATGTTCACTCACCTATTAGGGAAGCCAATTGCACAGCGCTTTGTAATGGTAATATTTCCTGTATTTAGTTCATAGCCTGGTCTTTTATGATGAATGATTGGTCAAACCATTTTGTTGGTACGAACTTCGGATGGTCGAGCACAAATGCATTCTTGGTAGCTGACAATCAAACGATTGTCCCATCATGAATTCAACCTTAGAAAAGAATATTCAGGTGAAAGCCAAATGAAGGCCTGTCAGCTCTGGTCATTTTGTATCATGCAAAGAAAATAAGAGCCATTGTTTTGGACGCTATTACTAAATTTTGTACGTGTAACATGTTTAGGTAGCTCCTCCCACGTCCAAAAAAGTCTCTTTCTCTGTTTGATCAAATTGCAGAGATGCTTCAACCTCAATTTACTCCGTCAATTGGTCTAATGGCAGTTTTTTCAAGCATTGTGCGCATAGAAGTCTCTAAGAAGTGAACCCCTTTATCCGAGCATCACAGGGTATACATTGAAAATAACTTATCCCGTAATTTCACAAGAAAAATTTTGGGGATTGCCATGGTCAGCTAAGGATGTTTTCTTTCTGACTCTTTAATAAAGAAGTTTCTTGCCAGTAAAGCTGCTCCAACTGCTGGTTCCACCTACAAATGCAAAATTAGATGAAAGAATAATCAAACTACTTTAAAAGCAAAGATGCATTAGATTGACTTGAGAACAGATGAGTGAGTAGTAACCTGTGGACTAATTGGAGAAGCCCCAGGGAAGAGCTCCTTTATACACTTCACAACTTCTTTTCCAATATCCCAACTCTTATTAGCTTCAAGGACACCACCAACCATCACAAGAGGAAAATAACCATTTCCATCTGCAATAAGAAGTCAATTTGCCCTAAAGAAGTTGAATAAGCAGGTAAAGATAAAGTCTACGCGTTCTACACAAAATTTTGTTCAAGAGATTCGTACTTACTTTTATTTAGATAAATCATGCCAGTAGTAGCACACTATAATACCAGGAACAAATATCTATGTCGTCCACAATGGGTGACAAAACAAGCTTACACTATGCACATCATAAGCAAGATTTCAGATTAGTTTACCACCTTCACCACACAAACCAAGCCTCTTGACAACGGCTTTCACGCTTAGAGCCAATTCCTGGACAGCATCTTCTAAGATCTTATTTGCCACCTGATCTGAGGCTTCTGCACAAGATACAACCTCTGGAACAAGCGCTGCAATGCGTGCCCAAGATGGATCCGCATATGTCCACCTAAAACCCAGTGATAAAATATCACTTCATCGAGTTACATGCACCACATCAGGAAACCACACATCGACCAATTGTTTTGCAGAGATATTGCTTTTCAGAGCCATAGCATCCCACAGGTTTAACAATATAATTCCATTCGAGTGCTTAACATCTGAAGTAATCATGTAAGACACCTTAAGATCTCCTATCAAGGACCAAAAGTTAAAATTGTTGAGGATTCGCAACACCAACACCTTCAAGTTCCATGAGGAGATTTATGTGCTTTTTCGCATGTAGAAGATGACTATTGCCCTCTTTTTTGCTTTTGTCATGGCAAAAGCTTTATTCATGGACAGTTCGATGTGCATGTTCCATATATGATCTCAATCACAGAGAGATATTAATGTAGCCAAAGATTCATAGAGAGAATTGACACCATATTGTTCACATTTTAAAATAATGCTTCGATATAGGGATTTTATACAGGGTCTTTAATATCTTATCCTCTCAAGAATTGTTACTCTTTGTTTATGGGCCTCACAATCACTTGGATTTCAAAAGAATGAAGTAACAATAATCATCCAAAATGAGAGCAACTAAAATCTTTTCAGCTTGGTTCCATCAACTCAATTTTAGGACTAACAGCCAAGAGTATGCTGATTTCACTTCTAGAAGAATTAATGCAGAAAAATGGAAGTACAGATAAGTCAAAGAGCAGCAAGATTCCATATAAAGGATAGTAGAAAGCACTTTAGTGGGTGTGTATGTATGTGTGTGAGTATATATGCATGTGCAAGGAAAAATGAGGCCATACCCAATTACTTCATCAGGAGAAGAAAGACCAAGCACCTTAAGAATTTTGTTTGTAAGCATTGTCTGTGGACCACGACCATCATAAGCCCTTATAACTGAAGTCAACGCCCGAGCAGCAATGCCATAGCCACTGTAAATTATCGAAATTTAATTTCTCAATATGAAGTAAAAGGACTTGCGAATGGAATAGATGAACCAAGCCATACAAAAATAGTTGACAGTACATAACAGCTCTAAAAGTGCTACAAAAAATCAATGAGAAATAAATGAATCATTCTGGAAGAAGTTTTCTTACAAAGGTAACTAACAATTGTTCAACTATAATAGATAATAACCTGAAAATGAAGCTCAAAATTTAGGACACTGAGGCATGAGGCAACTACCTTCCCCAGTCTCCTAATACAGGCCCTACACCTGAGGCGCGAGCTTCTCTACCATCTTTCCCAACTCCATGTGCGATGCAACCAGTACCAGCAATTAAAACACAACCATGAAGCTTGCCCATGGTTCCGCTTGCCAGAGCAGCAATAGCATCATTATGGACATATAACTTCACATGGCTGGGGAATATGTCCCTGGATAAACTTGAGCTAATTCAAAATCCAATTCCAAGGAATCCCTACCAAAAGGGTTCTTAAGGCTGCAAAATTGCAGTATTTAGACAGCAGCAAGGCATCCAAACTCTATCATGCCATTTTGGTGGAGAATACACAACAGAAAAAGCAGACATATTTACAGTTGAACAGTGCAGCAGTTATTGGTAAGTGGTATAGAGAAGTCCTAGACCTGAAATCAAACAATTTCTGTTCGCTGGTTTATGTAGGGGCTATACAACATTATTAATTACATAATTGAACTTAATTTTCACTTTGATTAATTATAATCTTACAGACAGATATATATTATTGTTCGTTTCCACTAATCATGTCGATCTTGCAGCATTACCAAGCTTCATGCCACCCATTATATCGGCTAATCCATATTCAATAGTTTGATATATATCTGAACACACCTTAGCGAACGCACAATCTTTTCTTCATCAGTTGGATGGTTAACACCAGATATACACAGGCAAACAGCACAGACAGCAGATAGTTTTGAGCCAGATTTTGAAAGGGCTTCACTCATAACCTCCTCTAGTGTAATTCTAGCAGCTGTTTCTGTAGATACACAAAGAGACCAAATTGCACTTTCTAATCTCTCAATTTAGTGGAAAGAAATAGGTGATTGCAAGCAGATACAGCAAATGAGAGATAAAAACGTAAAACATAAGTTTAAGCAACAGCATCAAAGTGTTTTCTATACACATGTTTAGACAATAAATGATCTGTTTCACTCCTTGGAGATAAGATGACAAATAGGTTTAATCTTTCTTTAAACCTATACTAAAACGGGTGAAATCCATGAAAATTTAGAAGCAAAATGGTACACTAGAAACTGATCTTCTATTTCATAGAAAAGGAACAAGGATTATGGAGGGGAGAAGACAAAATTGCTGTACGTTGAACGGTGGTTCCAGCCACTAAAAAGAAACAATGGCCAGGCCTGGCACGAGAAAGAATATAAAAGAACCAAACTTTTGAAGGAGAAAATGTTCAGAGAATATTGATAAATAAAAATTACTCGTGCGTTAGTAATACTACATATTTTCTTAATTGTGGCAATTTGCAGAAAGAAGTCTGGCGCATCTATGTGAAGGTTTACAAAACTTGATGTTCTTAAAAAGTTAGTTCCGACCGAATGAATTTTCGTAATCATCATGGGAATCAAAACCTGTTAAACATAAAAGCAAAACAAGTGTCCCCAACCGAAGGATAAGCTGATCACAATTGCTCAATCTAAAAAAAATAATAACTTCCAATTTTTACATCAGCCAGACAATATCAACATACCTCCCTAAATGAGAAAAGAGATCTAGCTCAGTCAGGGACAAAAGAAAAATACCTCCTATGCTGTTGTGATTAGAGCAACCAGCAACTGCACGAGCTAGAATCCGAAGAGGCTTAGGAAGACTCTCTGAGATAGGGAAAAAAGGCATACACACACACACTGTTGAAGTAGTACCCCCATCCAACCCCAAAACCACCCCATCATCAGTGCCATCTCCCTTTTCATAATGATCTACAACTCCTACTCCTTTCTCTCCATTTATTTCCGCGGAATTCTCCATGGAGATCATTCTATGCTTGCTGTTATTAAAGTGTGACAGTGGACAGTGAAAAAAAAATTAGAGGAACCGGAAAAGAACCCAAAAACTATAATCTTGACACCAAAACGATAAGAACAAGACAACAGAGTAAAAAAAAAAACTGATCTTTGGATGGCAATTAACGACGGAGTGTTGGACCGGCGAAAGTCTGCGGGCAGCTGGTCAAACGGTTTACTTTTTTGGTAGGTACCCTTTAATGTTTATTGATGTTTGATGACGGCACACGTTAAGATTTAATATTTATTAGTATTAAAAAAATTTAATTTGTTAAAAATATGTGTTGACCTTAGAAAGAATCCAAATTTTCATTATAGTTTGTCAATAATATTTAAGGGATTGGAACTTTTTGAAAAAATTTTAATTTAGTGTCAAATTCTTTAAAATTTTTAATTTGGGTGTTTGTTTTTGTTTCTTGTTGTTAGGGTGAGCATTATTCGAGCCGGTCCGATTATTCGGGCCAGCCCTATTATCCGGCCCGGTCCGAATTAATTCGGGTAATAAAATGCTAAATTTCGGGTAATTTAGGCCGGGTCGGGTACTACCCGAATTATTTTCGAGCCGGGACGGATAATTTCGAAAAAATTTCGTGCTGGCCCGATTATCTGAATTAGGATTAAAAAAATTATGAAAATACATTTCGTTATTTTTCTTGTAGAATTAACAGATTAATTATGCTAGTTAATTGAAATATTTGGTTATATTATTAGTGAATTCAACTATTTGTTGAGATATGAGAATGTAATTCAAGTATTTAGTTATTTTGTGTAATTTTTGAAAGAGAACTAAACAAAATTTCGGGTAATTCGGGCTTTACTCAAACAAAATGTTGGGTAATTTGGGCCGGATAAGTTCGGGTAATGAAATTTTGAATTCGGACCGGATAAGATGGAAAAAATTTCGAATAATTCGGGCCAGATCCGAACAGTAAAAATTGGGCCCGAATTATCCTAATGCTCACCCCTACTTGTTGCAGTTTTAATAAAAAAGTAAACAATATATTAAAACACGCTTGGTGGTTTCTCTTGCAATCTGCTATTTCTAAAAATTAAAAAACTACAACAGATTCACGAAAACAAAAATTAAATGTTTTTCTAATTTTTCACAACAAATTTTTGTTTTCTTTTCTACTTCTTCCTCTAATAAATTTCCTCTACGGTCGAAATTCTCATCTTTCTCTTTTACGTCCTATATTCATCTCTTCTTTCTCTCCTGCTTCTTTGTTCTTCTCTTCTCTCCTAAGTCCATAACTCATCTCTTTTTTCTCTCCTAGTTTTCTGGTATGCGTTTATGCATTCCTAGTTTTCTAGTTTATGTTTTTACGTTTCTGGTTTTTTGGCTTGTATTTCTGGTTTTCTGGTTTGAGTTTTTGCATTTCTGATTTTTCTAGTTTGCATTTATGCATTTTTGTTTTCTAGCTTGCGTTTCTACATTTCTAAGTGTTATTCTACGTTTTTGGTTTATTGTTTCCTTAGACTGGATACAAAGTTCAATAGCCAGTAAATCCCACTTAAAAACATGATGAGAAATCCAGTTCGTTTTAAAGTTACAACTTTTGCTACAGGTTTCAAGTTAACAGTGTTTCAATTGACAAATGAGTTTCTAAACACGTTTTTATTTTTAGTTTTTTTATTACAAATCTCAACTAAACAATTTTTTGTTTTCGGTTTTTATATTACAAATTTTAACCAAAAGGGTTTTTATTTTTTAATAAAAGGCAGAAAACAAATATAAAAAATAAAAACCAAAAATCACAATAGAAAAACAGAAGTAGAATTTACGTAGAATTTGATGGATATGCTACATCAATAAAAACAATCTTTTAACCTGATTTATACAAGTTTTAAAATGTTAATCACTAATTAAATACCTTAAAAAAATTTATACTGAATTTAAAAAATCTTTAAAAAATTATACTTTTATATTTTTTATCCTTTAATATTTAGCTAAATTATTTTTAAATATGGAACCATGTTAATCTACATAAGTAGTTGGCGTAGATCCCAAATTTCCCCTTTAAACCGGAAGGAAAAAAGGATTAGCCCTCATTGGATCTAAAAGAAGTCAGAGTTTTACCACCTTTCATGTTCCAAAAACGATTTATGCCTTATTTGCCTGCTCACATGTCTATTTATATGAAAAATTAAGTTTCTATGAAGATGTACAGTTTGATGCATGATCGTGCATCTCTAAAAAAATTCAAAATTATGCACAATCGTGTAAGTGGATACATGGCCATATATCTTTCAGGTCATGCTGAATTCTTCATTTTCTTGCATTTTTTTTGTCCTATCTTCACTCTAATTCATCTCCTTCTTATTCCATAAAGAAAAATGCGTTTGAACATCAAGAGGATAGTTCAAAGAATATGTTTTTAATTAATTTTAACTCTTATGCTTCCAACTTTTACCTAAAACCAATTGTAAATCAAAATGACTATCTTAAGCCTTTCATAATATTAATCACTAAGCATTAAGGAGTGAATATATAAACAATCAAGCACACATCAACAAACTCACGTTGTGAAACCATATTGGTATGTAAGTTAGGGTTCTCTATTGTTTTGAAGAATATAGGCCTAACACCGATTTATACTAGACTTGTGTTAGGTAAGACAATTTGAATTTTTAAGGTTTCATAAGAATAAAAGGATTTTGTAGAACTAAAGTAGGACGGGGAGAGAGAACAGTTACAAAGGGTTGAAGTACAACATCTTAACACAATTAAAAAGTAACTTTGGAGGTAAAGGAGGGGATTTCATCAACATGCAACCAAATAACATCAAGTAATCAAGATATATGAAAATGGTTTCTTTTATCTTGATTTGCTTATTAAATATTATTGGTTTCTTTTACCTTATTATGATCTAAATTGGGATGGACCTATATTGGATGGACCCTATAACTATTATTTTGGATTGATTTCTTTGATTTAATGAAAGAATAAACTATAAGTTATTTATGATTACTTGCTGTGATTGAATTGAATATGCTAGAATTTTAATTCAATTTCATATTTTATATATTGGGATTGAGAAATCATATATAAGAATAGCTTATGGCATGAATAATAAGATTTTCATGGAATTCTAGAAATAGGACTACATAAATCTTATGTGTTAAAGTTAAATCTATCAAAGGAATTCATAGAATCAGTTAATGATTTGAAAGATATTTCAATCAATTAACTTAAAGTTAGAGTTTGTATGTCTTGAGAAAGAATATGGTTGTAACTTTAAAACTTTTACTAGGCCAAGAAACTAGACTTAATCATTAAATCAAAATACACTCAAGAATAAAAAGGTTTTAAGGGGATTTTATATCTAGATCTTAATTGTCATTTAGATGTTCCATTTTTGTTCCTTGCTTTGGTTTATTATTTTAGATTAGTTATTCTAGTTTTGTTTATCTTTTTCTTTAAATCAATCGGTTATTGTTATATTAAATATTATAAAGACTATTAGTACTAGTACTTGTAGTCCTTGTATGATCTACAATTGTATTAACCTAAACTATATTATAGGAACGATAGGCGCACTTGCCTCATAATCTTTAGCATAGTTGTTAATTGGATACACTTGTATCACATATTAGTATCTTAATAAAAATAAATATAGATAAATATAAACAAATCTAGCTTTAACTTAAAAGGGCTAAGCTAAATAATGGTGTTAATAATCATTTGAAACAATGACCTAAATTGAACAAGTGAGAGCATTTATGACAAGATTTTTACTTTTGTGTTAAAAGCTAGGTGACTTTTTAGATAAGCCTTTAAATTTTCCTTCATTAATTCAAATTTTAAATTTTTTTCTATTAATTTAGGTGATTGAAATGTTTGAAAGTTGAAGCATCTTTCTCATATATGTCTACTTTATGCATTGAGTTAAATTCTATAAATTTGGTTGATATTTAAAGGATAGTTTAGGTAAATTGAATTGATTTATAAATTAATAAAAGCAACTAAAAGCCTAACTAATCAATGAACATTGATAATAAATACATGATGGATAGTTGTGGTTACTCCTATCGATTTGTTAAATTCTTTCATAAAATTTCTATATTTTTAAGTTAAAGAGTGATGAAATTGATTTACTTAAAAACAACAAAAGCTTAAGTGTGGGGATATTTGATATATATGAAATATGTACATATTGATATTATGTTACCTTGTTTTACTTGGTTTTTGTTATCTTTTAGATAATTATGCAAATTAAATATTGAGATGATATTATTTAATAATTGAAGGTGATTCTAAGAAAAAAAACATAAAGAAATTAGCAATTTTTGGAGGAACATGATCTGGTTCTCACTTGTGTGCTAGCCTGTGCCTTAAAAGATCAAGTACAGTAAGTGAATCGACCTAACCCATAGCCATTTAAGATATCATTTTGCAAGTTCAACAAAAAAATAGTGTAATCTAATACTGGAGACAACCATACCAAAGGTCACTTATTCATCTTGAAAGAGAGTGAGATCCACGAATTGGAGACATAGTTATACCAAAGGTTTCTTCTTAAAAAAACACTAAAGGTTTATGGTTCAGGCTATTACTATGGGGTAGACTGAGGCACAGGCGAAGTGTAATATATTTAAGAGTATAATCTGTTGGCCCCTAGATTTTTTTCTTTAATTAGGCATGATTTAAATGAATTATGAGGTTTTGATGGATTAATTGTTGGAGTTAATGATTATGTCAAGGTTAGTGGGATTTATTACATTGGTTAATTGAATTAAGGTAGTAAGATTTTATAAGGGCAAAATGGACCTTTTTCACTCATTAAGGGTAAAAAGGGGAGAAGAAGAGTGTTGTCTTGTTCTAAGAAGAAGAAGAAACGAAAATAAGAAAGGAAGAGAGAGAGAGTGTGTTGTCGGTAGAGAGAAAAGAAGAGGGGAAATTAGGGTTTCATCTTTGCTAAGCTTTCTAGAGAGATTTTTAGGTTGTGTAAGAAGGGAAAAAGGTAAAGGAAGATAAGAGCTTCCATTTGAGCTAATAATCTCTTCATTTGGTGAAGATTTAAGGTAAGTTTGATTTTAATCCTTTGGATTTATGGAAGGATTTTGGTTCATAAAACTTAGGAAAATACATGGGTTTAAGTTTTCTAGAAACAATTTAATTGGACATGCTTTGTGGGTTTTCAATTTTTGCAACCCCATTGAAGTTGGGATTTTTGCCTATGAAAAGGGAATCAAGAAAGACAAGAGGAGCAAGAGGAGTGCAACATCCCACTATCACAAGGTACATACCCAAACATTCAAGAATATTCAAGTACATATCCTATGATAATAGCATGTTAGAGCAAAAACAAATCCAACTTACACATGGCATCATCTAACAAAATCAGAAATCATCAAATTTTAAAACTATTCATTGCATTCATTCACAAAGTCTACATTGTCTCCATTAAACAAATATTTACAAAACCTCATATAAGTTCTAGCAAAAACTACAAAAAAAGCTATAACTCTCTGATGTCAGCTGACAGACCTCTGAGCCATAGCTTAGTCCAAAACGTTCTTCTAATCTAGAATAAACACTAAGTCTCCTGTCTCGTACTTGAAAAATCACGTTGCAATTTTTATGAGTTTTGCGAACTCAATAAGTGAACCATCATTGATGATTTCACCGGATTCACATACACAAATTACATATTTCACAATTATACGTACAGAACATGAATATTTCAAATGCTCACATTGTCATGGCACATCATTTTATCAATGTGAATCAGATTGTATATAAACGCATACAGATGCATATGAGACTCCACATTCGTTATTAATGTTGTGACTGAATGCCTATCACATGTACAATTACTGGCCCATTAGGCTCAGTCAGAAATATGTATCACGGAGCATAGCTCTACGTGCTAAATCATATTTCACGGAGCAAAGCTTTACGTGCAAGCGCTTGATACTGGCCACTCCGGTCACAACGTCTTTATCTGAGTATGCATTTTATGAAATGCATCAATCTAGAATTTACCACATATCACAATCATGTATAAAGCACAGTCAGAATTTCATAATCATCAGACCTAAGTTCGGCATTCAACTTTTGTTGAGAATTCACAAAGCATAGTACAATCAGAATTATCAAACAAATCATAACACTTCCAATATAGTCCCAAATATATACTCCTCAGACTTTAAGCCCGGAATTCAAAAACAATCGCAACAGTTCAATAATTGGAAGCTTAACAAATCAAATTAAATCAATCCTAGGAAATTCATCTAGGTTGACTCATAGTACACTCCAATAAGCTATTGCCTAGATAGTCCGGTAATGTTCGACTGGCATCCGATGTGCTCCTCTAAAACATACACAACACATTCATAAATATCACATTTTTGCACAAATATAAACATATTCCTTTATGCACATCAATGTATAGAAAATATGCACAATGCATGTTCAATGACAATTCCGGGGTACCTTATTGCAATTCTCATCATCAAATTGATCAGCTATCAAAGCCCTCATTAATATCATTTGGTACTTATAATTTGGACCATAATAAAGCAATGTGAAATCCATTACATAACTTAATTGACCCCTTGAGATTTTCTACTCATAAGATTTTGGGTCAACTTTGCATAATTAATATGATAGGGTAAATGACAAAATTAGGCAAAACTCCCTTCTGGAAAGTTGTTCTCCAATATCTTAAATTTCTAGTGACTCTAAGATCATCAATTTGATTCAGTATTTTATGAGTTATGCACAAAATACCACAGACTATACACATTTTAACTTTTAGCTAGTACATGATCATACCCTCTAATTGAACAACTCATATCTTTCAGCTCAGATATCCAAAATTACAAACTTTATACCAATTTAAAACTAAGAGAATAAGATACAACTTTGGTGAAGATAACTCAGCCTAATTCGGCCCACATTAATACAGTTTATTCAATAACCACAGGACATGATTTCTGTCCCTGGTAGTGCTATAGCCTAAGCTAAAACTCAGTTTCATGCCAATTTTGAAAATCATAGAAACAGAATTAAAATTAGACTTCTTCACAAAAGTTGTAGAAATATATTTCTAGTTTAATATGAATCAAAAATCAACTCATTCAGAAATCTGCAGCTCAAGTTATAATTAGAAAACCGAAGCATGATCATGAAAATTTCCAGTTCATATCATTCCAGTAGACTTCCACACTTTTATCCTATCAATCACTTTCAAAACAATTCAGATAACTCTAAATTTTTATGGAGAGAAAGAAAAATGTCTTAGGAATCCATTGGTTTAAGTTTCAAGTCATTTGGAGTTTGGAAGAAAAAGTTATAGCCAAAAGACTCAAGGTTGTTCAATGAAATACTCTGTTCATAAACTAATACAAGCAACTACCACCCTTTTACTGTAGAATCACGTTTTTGCACGTAATTCTCCCCTTTTTTGTAGCAACACACCTCCATTTGTTCCTCTCTTCTACTTAATTCCTCATCACAAACTTATACCCTTATATTTATCCCTCTTATTTACTTCCATATCAACTCAACTTAGTCCCAAAACAACTCAAATTCAAGCTTATATTCCAACACCAAAACCATTCGTACACTATTTTACCATCTTCAACTCTCTCTCTCTCTACTGTAAATCTTCAAATTCTCATATTTCCCTACAATGCATATTCTTTCATTTTTTATCCACTCTTTAACTCTAACCTCATTTAAATCCATCTCTAACAATACCCAAACATTTATGCATATACTATAAAAAAAACAGAGCATGTGTTTATCAACTCTTCTGCACATATGGTTTTGCATGAATTTTAAAATCCAACAATAACCTCATCCAAATCTTCATTTCATCATATAGTTTCATTCTTTTCATCTCAAATGCAAACTCAAATACAAAAAAAAAAAAAAACAGAACATCACTCACAGCTTTTCACCACTTTCTACATCTTTTCTGCATTTTCTCTAGCATCAATTTACAGCCCAAAAATGTTCATGCTTGCACCCATCCACAAGCATGAAAACATCCTCTCTTTCTCATTTATCCTTAATATAACCATGAAAATGAAAGCATAACTTACTTGTTTCCAACAAAAACTCAAATAGTAAAAGTAGACAAAGCTTTTCAGTGGGTCAAGCAAACAGCAAGAATCAATGATAAAACAATATATATGGACTGGTTTCAGTAATGTATAAGCAAGGAGAGTTTTTGTTTTTGTCAAGACCTTCACTGTGAATAAACAACAGCAGAGGACAACTTCACCGTGGCGTTTTGCATGGTTGAAACGTGTCACTATATAATGCTACCACTTGACACAATTTAACTATCTATTTATTTTTCTTATTTCAATATTTTTCTTAGTCTAAAATACCTCAATTTTTTATAAATTTCCACAATATTCGAAATGTCTCCAAAAATGCAGAATAAATTCTAATACACACCAAATTTAATTTTCAAGATAATTAATCCATAATTCACAAAAATTCTAAAATAATAACTATTATCACCAAATAAATTTTCAGCTCAAATAATTCACCAAAAATTTCAAAATATCCAAAATATACCCAAAATTGTCAAATCACAATTAATACACTCCAATTTAATCCACAATTTTCACTTATAAATCAAATTTACTCGAAAATGCCAATGAATGCATGTACAATCATATGAATTTGCAAAATAAATGTGTATGTCACAGTTAACTTATGCATGACGTACATTTTCCTAATTTCACAATACTTTCTGTTGGCCCCAAATATTTTTTATTCGATTAAGCATGATTTAAATTAATCTTGAGGTCTTGCTAGATTAATGTATGTTGGAATTAATTAGCTTGTTAATGTAAGTAGATTATGTGACATAGGTTAAGGGAATTAAGGTGTTAAGGTGGTAAGATTGCATAAAGGGGCATTGTGGGAAGATCACTTAAGTGTTAAAGTCTTAAGTCTTTGAAGGAAGGGTAAAATTAAGGGTATAAAAGGGGAGAAAATTTGGTGTCTAGCATTTAGAGGAAGCTAAAAACGAAAATTGGAGAAAAGAGAGGAGAGAGAGTGTCATGTAAGGAGGAAAGAAGAGAGCTAAGCTAGGTTTCAACTTTTCTTAGCCTTCAAGAGGGATTTTGGAGTTGAGCAAGAAGGAAAAAAGGAAGAGGAAGATTAGAGCTTCCATTAGAGCCAAAAAATCATTGTTTGGTGAAGATTCAAGAAAATCAAGAGAGGCAAGAGGAGCAAGAGTAAAGGCAATTTGAGCAAGGTTTTCAAGCAAGGAAATTAAAGTGAGTTTCATTTTTATAATTGAGTTAATGAGCCATAAATGTTCTTTAGATAAATGAAATTTAATGATTTTCCAACTACCCTATAAAGGTGTATTTATTGCTCTCTAAATGCTTGAGAATGTGCCATATGTTGTTATTTGTGAATTTTGGAAATACATTCTAATTGCTTCATAATTGTTGTAATTGTTGCTTTTGAATGAGTTGAGAAATGACTTTTATGCTTGGTATAGGAAAGTGGTTGGTGAATTGTGATATGTTGATGGGAATGCATATGAAACATATCTTGTGCATGACAAATAAGTTTTAGAAATGTGCCATTTGGGCAATTGGTTTTCAAGTCATGAATTACATGTTATGTGGGTTTGTGGTGGTCCCCTAAGTTAAGTCAAATATATTTTGACAAAAGGCTTCTCCCGCCTGCCCGTTAGTGGTATAAAGCTCTTTTATGGACTCCCTTAAGTTCATGGCTACACAAGCCAGCTATGTGGAAATGTGTAATGCGTTATGTTTTTGGATCCACCTAAATCATTCCGTTGTGCTTATGTGTTTATGATTTGTGACAAGTTTGATTAATTCATTATTCTTGATGTTATGAATTGCTTGATAAGTTGTGAATTTGGAAAATATGTGTTGCATGGATCCTAATGTGAAATTTTACTATGGAAATGAATAATTCAAGGGTTTTTGCTCATTTCTCGTTATAAAATTGTTACCCATGAGCGTTAAGCTCACCTCCATTCCTTCCCATCCACAGGCAATGAGCAAGATATCGAGTGATCAAGTCGAGCGTCAAGGTATCACTCTAACTTGCATATTTTGTTCTTTTGAAGTTAGCTTTTGTAAAACAAGGGTTTAGTTACATTTCGAGAAACTATGGTTCTTGTAAAGTTTGTATTCTGGAATTATGTTGTAAGGTCGCTCGAAATGCCAACTAAAGCATTGTAAAACTTTTATTTTGATGTGAATGAAATACATATACATTATATTCGTTTATGGCTTTTCAAGTCTTAACATTGCTAATTTTAAGTTTTCCTAAGGGTAGAAATTGTATTCTGAATTTAAGGGAAAATCTGGAATAATTTAGGCAGAATTGGTAAAAATTATCTTCTTGGAAGTTGTAGATGATCTTTCTAGCTTACCAACGATATAAAGTTTGTAATTATTGGATATCGGAGTGGAAAGATATGATCCTTACAAATTGTGATGCTGCATAGGATGTGTGTATAGGACAACTTTGGTAAATGATGGGAAATTGTGGTTTTGATGAACCAAATGGGTTGAGAATTGAGAGTTTTATGAGATAAATTTGGTGTTTGAATTGATATGAAGTGATTTTGCACTAGAAGAGTTGAATTTGGGAAGATTATGAGTGAATATGATGTTAGATTGGAAGTAGGAAGCATTGGAGAGGCTTTGGAGGGGTTTGGGGAACCCCTATATCCGTTAGACAGACATTAGGTTCGCTTAACAGACCTTCTCTAGTGAAAAAGGACCCCCAGCCTCGCCAATATCCGTTTAACGGACCTACACGGGTAAAAAAAATGACTTCCAAGCCCGCCTATGTCCTTTTAACAGACATTCACGGGATAGCTATAGTAAATCGCAATTTGTACCCTTTTAGAGGTATAATCTCACTTTATGTCCTTATAAAAGTTGTAGATCTTGAAGTCTCCTTTCAAACCGTCTAAGAACGAACTCAATCTGACATCTCTATTGAAAGTTATGGCAATTGCGCCAAGATAGGTACAATATGATTTAGGGTATAAACATGTTTGATTCTTTTAGGCATAACTTCCTCATCCGACCTCAAAATGAAGTGATTCTTGAACTAATAGATTCCTAACACATGTATTTATCTCTCCATAAAAATTTGTATCTTTTGGAGTTGATTTGAAAAAGCTTGATGGAGAGAAAGTGAGGGGTCAATTGGGAGAGCATAATTAGGGTATGAGCACACTTTGGCTTTTTAAGCATATCTTATTCTATAGAGCTCCGATTAAGATGGTTCTTGCTTCAAAACAAACTAGAGACATAGAGTTACAATTCTTTAAAGAATTTAATTCGTAATCTATAGGGTATTTAGCTCAAGGTTTATGACTCCGGATGTTAGGCTCCGGAAACAGAGACCAACACTTTCTCATAAATTACTATTTTAGCCTCAACATGGGCATTGGGATGTTACAAGGAGAGGCAAATTTGAGCAAGTTATAAGCAAGGAATTCAAGGTGGGTTACATTTTTATAATTAAGTAATAAGCCATTAATGTCCCTTTCAAGAAATGGAAATAAATGATTTTAACTACTTTTTAAATGTGCATTTATTACTCTTTGAATGCTTTGAGAATGTGCTACATGTTTAGTATATGAATTGTGTTTTGAATTATGAAATGAAAAAAATAAAAAATATTTTTTAAAGGATATCAACTTTATGAAATCAAGTTTCCAAAATGTGTTATTTGGGCAAACTGTTTTCAATTCATGAATTACATGTTATGTAGGTTTGATGTAGTCCATTTAAGTATGTCACGTGCACGTTGACCAAGTTAAATGCTTCTCCCGCCTGCCCGCTAGTGGCACAGAACTCCTTTACGAACTCCCTTATGTTTACATCTGCGCAAAACCACTAAGTGGGATTGTGATAGTACGTCAAGTTTACGACTTCACAGGCCCATTATGTGAAAATGTGTAGTTTGTCATGTTTATGGATCCACCCAAGCCAATTTGATGTGCTTATGTGCTCATGATATGTTGACATGAGTGATTCATACATGATTTGCATTAATGTGAATTTTTACAATGGAAATAATTATTTCAATGGTTTTGCTTGTTACTGGTTATAAAATTGTTACCTACGAGCTTTAAGCTCACCCCTCCTATTCCGTCCCATCTTCAGGTGAGAAGTAAGAGATTGAGTAGTCAAGGGTTACGACATCACTCCGAATTTACATGCTTTTGTATTTTAAGTTAGAATTTGGGGAATTCAAGGCTTTAGCAACATTTCAAGTAATATTCAAATATCTTTTATATTTATAGTTTATGAAGCAAATGATGCATTATGACTTGAAATGCCATTAAAGCTTTATAAAACTCTTATATTTTGATATTAATGAAATATGTTGGCATTTTGTCCATAATTATCCAAGCCTTTTCATTGCATTTTCGAGCATTTTATAGGGGTAAGAAATTGTGTTTTGACTTCTGGGGAAAAACTGTTTTGATCTAGGCTAAATTAAACAAGTTGTCTTATGGGAAGTTGTAGTTTATCTTTCTAGCTTTTCAACACTATATAGTATGAAATTTTTGGAAATCGGGGTTGAGAGATATGACAATTATAAGTTGGAGACGCTTTGGAAAGTGTAGTTAGTGATTTAGAACTTTAGGTGATGGGAGGAAGACCCTATAGAAACTCCATTGTCTGATTCAGCTTTGGCTGAATCCTTCGTCTAATTCAACTTTGACTGAATCCATCATCTGATTCAGCCTTTGACTAAATCTTTCTTCTGATTCAGCTTTGACTGAATCCCTCCGTCTAATTCAGCCTTGATTGAATCCCTCCGTCTGATTTAGCGTTGACTGAATCCCTCCTTCTGATTCAGCTTTGACTGAATCCCTTCATCTGATCCACCTAAACTTTTGGAAATTCGAGATTTTGACCCTCTAGATGGAAAAATATCTCTTCAAGGTCTTCATGAGAGTTGTATACCTCGAAGTCCTCTTTGAAACTATCCTAAGATGATCTAAATCTGATATCTCTAGTAAAAGTTATGCCAATTGTCCCGAAATAGGTTCAATAAGATTAAGATTACAATCATGTTTGAATCAATAAGATTGTGATTTTGGTGATTGATTCGTCTAGGCACACCACCCTTGTGGGATGATGGCTAATGAGGGTTCACAAAAATAACCCTACAGGGTAATACGCTCACGTTCTTACGATTCTGATGATGGGCTTTGGAAACGGGGTCTAACATATTCCTTAATTGTTTTAGGACTTTAATCATCTTTTAGAGAAATGACATCTTAAAAACATCTTTTTCTCTCTAAAAGCGAACCCTCTCTAAAAGCTAGGGTTAGCTATTAAAAGGCTTATCAACCCTTGGGCAATTAATTTTAAGTTATTTTTAACTAGACAATCAAGATCCAAACACTATCTTAGTAGATCAAGCTAGTGGTGAAATTAAGGAGTTTATATATATTTACTTCCATTATGATTTATGTATTTTCTTCATTTAATTTCATTATTTTAAATATGTTTGATAGCCAAATGTTCTTTTTGTGTTTAGATGGGAAAACCTTTATTTTTATTTGGAGTAATTTAATTTAATTTATGATATAGGATATATTTTTCTGAGCTATCTTTATTGGTATTAATATTGATTTATTCATATTGATGTTTATAAATTATTTTAATTCATATGTAAATGACTCAAGAGAGTTTGCATAAGGGCGGCTCATGGCTTAAATAGAGGGGTTAAATGGGATTCACGATGGAGACCTACGTGATCTTCCTAGTGTTAAGGTGAAACCTTCATGAAATTTCACATAACTTAATGCATTTAAAGGGGTGTTCGCAAAGATAGAGATATAAATTAACCAATAAGAGAGTAGATAGTTAAACTGGACATATGTAGTTTCAATATCTACAAGTCATATTAGTCTAGAGAATATATCCATTCTAGTTTAATTAAATCATGAATAAGTGATACTAGGGCAAGTTCTCATCTTAACATAACTATTTGATTTATCTTTTCCCCCCTAATAATCGTCTTATCATTTATTTCTTTAATTATTATGAGTTATTAGGTTAGTTTTGTTTTATGTTTCTTTATTCTAAAAAAGAAATCTCTTTATTTATTAAGTTTATTTAATAGTGTTAGGCCTTTATATCCATACCACTTATTTGTGGGATCAATACCTTACTTACCAACGATAGGTACACTTACTCAATTAGTGAGTGATAGATTTATAATAAGAAAAGCTATAGTAGCATTGGAAATATAATCAACTATACACTTAACCATCATGTTTTCAAAATTAATTAAAATATCATTTAGACCTTCAATTCCCAAAAGTCTAAATCAGATAAGCTCTTCTGATAATTGGGTTCTATGCTCAGTGTCTAAGTGTATAGTTCATACCCAAATGTAAAATAAACCTAAAATCAATCCTTTTCTTTTTATTTTTACTTTATTAGTTGTTAAAGGACTACACAATGCAAGAAAGGGGAATGCACTCAATAAGAAAAACCACTAAGATGCTAGATAAGATTAAAAGAAACACCAGATCATAAGCCCACAAAACCCCAAAGTTTAAGTCAAGCCCAAGTCATCAATTCGTATCCCTCCCTTCTAAATTAATCCATAATTCATTTGAAGCCTTTAGTACTAGTCATAAACATAACTTTTTTTTAGTCAATTTCTCCATATTAAGCCCTAAGACTTAACTTTAAACATATCAAATTCATTTCAAGCCTCAAGATTCAATTTTAGGCTTGTCAATTTCATTTAAAGCCCTAAGATCTAGGGCATTTTCTTCATTTTCGAAGCTCTAAGATCCACATATAGGTATTTCATTTTAATTTCAAGCCCTGAGAGACAACTTCAAGCATTTTATCATTTTAAGCCCTAAGAACCAGCTTTAGGAATATCAAATTTAATTTTAAGCCTTAAGACCCAATTCTAGAAATATCAATCACTTCAAGCCCTAAGATATGACTCTAGGCATTTTTGTTCATTTCACAGCCCTAAGACCCTTTTTTTCCCCCATTTTTAAAGCCATAATACATATCTATACATTTAACCTTAATCTTGAGAACTATGATCCATTCTATGTACTATACATTTAACCTTAATCTTGAGAACTATGATCCATTCTATGTATTTTATTTTTATCCTAGGGCTTAAGATTCAATTTTATGCCTTTTTTTATAATTCCAAGATGTATGATCCATTCAAAATAATTTTTTATTTCAGATCTTAGATCCTTTCTAGATGTTCTACTTTTATTTTCAAACTAGATAAAACAACAAACCCTTAGGTATACAACAATTCACCTTGATTTTAATTATAAACCCTAGATATCAATCTATGTATTCTATTTTAAGCGTTAGGTAAAATTGTGTGCTCCTAGTATTCACCCTTATGATTTATTTAAGTTCACTATTATGCTTTTAAATTTCACACCCTAATTCTTTTAAGCTTCCTAAATTTGCAATTTCTTTTTGTCAAACCTAGGTAACTACTTAAGCACGTAAAGTAAGGTGTCTAATACCTTTTCTATTTTATAATTCAATCATCAAATTCAATTTTTTTAATCGTAACTTTCTAGTTTCTTTCTTTTAGATTTTTTCTTTATCTTTCCGTAGTTTACTAATTGTAAACATTTAACCACTCAACTATATCAACATAATTATTTTCTAACATAAGAAGGATCTTTCTACATTACGCTTCCAATTCAATTTTTAGAATACACTCCATAATCGATTGAAGGTCCTATACCATTTAAATTCAAATGCTAATACCATTGAATATTAGTTTGATGTCCAGTCCCATTTTTGTTAAGGGTGTCCAAAAATATCAATGAAAAAAATAATATTTGTTAAGTAAATAAAAACACGTAATACTTGAAAATAGTTTAAAAATTCCCATAAGAATCCAATTTTATTTGGATAGACAAAATATATAGAATTCTTACCTTGTAGGTTAATATCAAATAACATTAAATATGAATAATTTCAAAAAGAAAATGACCAAGAGCCCTAATATAAGTTGAACAAAGCGAAGAAGAAATATGGGACAACCATTGGCCATACTTAAAAGGAGGTAATCATTTGTATATTGATCATCATATTTGGGATATTGACTTAATATATAGATTAAGGGAGAGAAAGCATGACATATGTACTTAGGGAGAAACATAGATTGACCTTTGATATTACTATACGAATATTATAAGAATTGTGCTTTGATTTTATAAAAATTATTAATTATTAATGTAGTTAAAAGAAATACTTATGTACACGTACTCCCGATTAAGACAAAGATCTGTCTGAACAGAAAGACACAGAGCATGAGATGGCGGGGACCACAGAATTAGTTGATGATCAATTGTGGTCGTCTTGATTTTCTTACTGCCACACACTGTGCGCAAGCTGACTTGGGAGAAGATGGGTGCTGACCACGATGGTTCATAATGGAAGACAAATAATAACTACTGTGATGCCTGATTGGCTGGAGCCTCAGTTTCATTGACCCACCTCATCACAGCCTATCATAAACGCCGTCATCAACTTAACCTCTAGTGAGTTATCGGTGCGCCTGAATTTGGTTACTGAACTGAAGTGACTCAAAAAAAAAAAAAAGGGGAGAGATCAAATGTGTATGTCTATGGAAGAGAAACCTAGTCAAAGCGGCAGAAGTGGGTAGTTAGAAATCTTACATGGCACAAAGCCCTAGAAATAGTATTTGGATTTTGTTGTAAATCCAAAAATGCGAAAATAGTATTAAATTGGATTTGATAAATCATTTGACGTCCACTATGCAAAGACGAGATTCCGTGTCTTTTTGGTGGGTAAATCCCTAATTTATGGCGTTTAAGCCCAAAAAAGAACTCACATTTTCCCGCTATCTTTTGCTCACGACACGAGCTGACACTGAAAGCCTCAAAAAAGCAAAAGATTAGACCTTTTTAAAAATGCTTTTAAGTTTTAACCATCCAATGCAAAAGCTTAAGCGAAACATGTTCACCTTGGTTTGTTCTGTATTAATGTAGTGTAACCTGTTTAAGGTAAGCTAAAACCCATGTCTAGTTAATAGTGAACCCTCCACTCCCCTTAAGGAAGAAGGTCTTTTCATTTTCCTTTTTAGTCTTTCTTGGTCCTCTCTTTACTTTCTTCTCTTCATCTTTGGCTCTTTGCCCTTTTTGGCTTCAAAGTTTGAGTCTTTCTGTAGGTGAAAGGTACTAAGAATCTGCATTGTTGATGAAAGTTGATATCTTGATGTGAAGTCCAGCAGGCTTCTCTGCTTGAATGTCAAAACTTGTTCAATTTGTTCGTGGTCCATATCTTCCATTTAAAGCTTTGACGCCACTATAGACATTAAGTTTCCTTTGTTGAATTCCAGCGTTTGTTGCTGGAAGCAGAATCAATCCCGTGAAGCTCTTCTACAGAATTTGGCCTTTTGCCAGGTAAAATCCTGAAATATAGAGCCCTTTTGAAGATTTCAGTTAAAATGTGAGATTTTGGTTCTAATTTTACGAGCTCTAAACGGTTAAATGATCTTCTTCTTGATAATAAAGGCCTTCCATGCACTCTTTTTTCTTGAGACTCAAATTTCTTGTGGTTCTGCGTTGATTCTTTCTTGTTACACATTTCATGGTCTGAAATTTAGATCTGCCTGCTAAATATTGAAACTTTTCTTTATTTTTCACTCAGATTATGTATTAAACATTGGCGGATCATTGGTAGGACGAATATGAAGCTACTTAGGCTTTTAATATTATCCTTATTTTGTCTCTGCGCACTGGGGCAGCTCCCTTCTCAAGAAATCTTGTCATTACTTGAATTTAAGAAAGGTATCAAGCATGATCCTACAGGTTATGTCCTTGAATCATGGAATGAGGAGTCTATTGATTTCAATGGTTGTCCTGCTTCTTGGAATGGTATAGTGTGCAATGGTGGAAATGTTGCTGGTGTTGTCCTCGATAACCTGGGGCTCTCTGCTGATGTAGACTTGAGTGTGTTTGCTAGCCTTACAAAACTTGTGAAACTCTCCATGTCGAACAACTCTATATCGGGTAAAATTCCTGAAAATATTGGTGACTTCAAAAGCCTTGAGTTCTTGGACTTGTCCAGCAATCTCTTTTCTTCTGTAATACCTGTGGGAATTGGTAGAGTACAGAGTCTAAGGAACCTCTCATTAGCTGAGAATAATTTCTCGGGTTCAATTCCTGACTCAATTTCGGAGCTTCTATCCATCCAATCCTTGGACTTCAGCTGCAACACCTTTTCTGGCCCACTTCCAGCATCATGGACAAGGCTGAATAGCCTTCTGTATCTGAACCTATCTTTAAATGGATTTACTAGTAAGATACCTAGGGGTTTTGAACTGCTTTTAGGTCTACAGGTGCTCGATTTGCATGGGAATATGTTCAATGATCATCTAGATGGGGAGTTTTTTCTCCTAACTAATGCTAGCCATGTTGACTTCAGCTCAAATTTGCTTGCAAGCTATAGTTCACGGACAGTACTGCCTGGTATTTCTGATAGTGTTAAGCACTTGAACCTTAGCCACAACCAGCTTACTGGATCACTTATTGGGGGAGGTGAGCTTCACTTGTTTGCAAACTTGAAGGTGTTGGATTTGAGCTACAATCAGCTTTCTGGAGAGTTGCCAGGATTTGATTACGCCTATGAGCTTGAGGTCCTTAGGCTCAGTAATAACAGGTTTTCAGGCTTTATTCCCAACGACCTATTAAAAGGAGATTCTCTTCTTTTAACTGAACTGGACTTGAGTGCCAATAATCTCTCAGGTACCACTTTAGTGTTTGTTATAGCTTTAATCATTAGGGTTAAAGACTTGGACCTCCCCTGTGGTTTGCACTTTCCCAAAATGCAAAAGGGAGGTCCAAGTCTTTTACCTTAATATTTAAAACAATGTGATACTTGTTTTGAATTTATACTCATTAGTGAGTCATTTAGCTGGTTGTAGAATGTAAATTGGTTTATCATACTTCTTAACACTATAACACCCTTTTTCAGGGCCTGTAAGTATGCTCCTGTCAACAACTTTACGTGTCCTCAACCTTTCTTCAAATGCCCTCATTGGTGAACTTCCCTTGCTTGCCGGAAGCTGTGCTGTGCTTGATCTATCAAACAATCACTTCGAAGGAAATCTAACCAGAATTTCCAAGTGGGAAAACGTTGAGTATCTTGATCTTAGCCAGAACCGTTTGAAAGGGTCCATTCCTGATGTATCACCCCAACTTTTGCGTCTGAATCATTTCAACCTCTCTCATAATTCTCTCAGTAGCTTTCTCCCTAAAGTTATTACTTGGTATCCAAAGCTTCGAGTCCTAGATCTCAGTTTCAACCAAATATCTGGTCTTCTTCTGGCTGATTTGCTAGCTTTACCTACTTTGGAAGAAGTCTACCTTGAGAATAATTTACTTCAAGGTGCTATTGAATTTTCTCCCCCTTCAAACACTAAATTGAACCTTCAAGTTCTTGATCTTTCACGTAATCAGCTAAATGGCTATTTTCCTGATGAATTTGGATCATTGGTTGGACTTCAAATGCTCAATCTTGCATGGAATAATATGTCTGGTTCCCTGCCAACTTCCATGGTTGACATGAGCTCCATAACCTTGTTAGATTTATCCAAAAATCATTTCACAGGACCTTTACCAAGCAATTTATCCAACACCCTTTCAAACTTCAATGTTTCTTATAATGATCTCTCAGGAGTTGTACCAGAAAATTTGAGAAGGTTTCCTAGCACTTCTTTCTACCCTGGAAACAGTGGCTTAAGTCTTCAAGGTGGTCCTCCTGGATCGAGCAGGTTTCCAGCTCAAAAGCCTAGAAGGAAACCTATCCATACCATTGTGAAGGTGGTGATAATAGTTTCTTGTGTGATTGCAGTTATTGTTCTGATCATGCTTGCTATCTTCATACACTACGTTTGCTTGTCAAAGCGATCTCCTCCTGATCCTTTGACAAGTAAAGCTATCCGCGGGCACAGTCCTACAGATCCTTCCAGTGCCAGTGGAACAGGCAGTGGAGGTGCCTTGATGGTCTCGGCAGAGGATCTTGTTGCATCAAGGAAAGGATCATCAGCTGTTGTAATCAGTCCTCATGAGAAAATGGCTGCAGCAACTGGCTTCTCACCATCAAAGAGCAGCCATTTATCGTGGTCCCCAGAATCTGGGGATTCATTTGCTGCTGAAACCTTTGCAAGACTGGATGTGAGGTCACCAGATCGACTGGTGGGTGAGCTGCATTTTCTTGATGATACAATCACATTGACACCTCAGGAGCTGTCGAGGGCTCCCGCTGAAGTGCTAGGGAGGAGCAGTCATGGAACTTCTTATAGGGCAACACTGGATAATGGACTGTTCATGACTGTTAAATGGTTAAGGGAGGGGGTTGCCAAACAGAAAAAAGAGTTTGCTAAAGAGGCTAAAAAATTTTCAAATATCAGGCATCCAAATGTGGTGGGGTTGAGAGGATATTACTGGGGGCCCACACAGCATGAGAAGCTAATTCTTTCAGATTATATCTCACCTGGAAACCTCGCAAGCTTTCTCTATGGTAAGTTCTCGACCCTCTATTTGTCTGTCCCAATCATCTTCTTGTTATGTATTCATGTGAACTAAGATCATTGCAAACCAGTGCATTTTATATCATATTCAATTTCACTTCTTAGGAATGATAAATTTACAGATCGACCGGGAAGAAGAGGCCCACCATTAACCTGGCCTCAGAGGCTGAAAATAGCAGTTGACATTGCACGTGGCCTGAACTATCTCCATTTCGACCGTGCTGTTCCACATGGTAATCTTAAAGCGACAAATGTGCTGCTGGATGGGCCAGAACTGAATGCAAGAGTTGCAGACTACTGCCTCCATAGACTCATGACTCAGGCTGGCATTATAGAGCAGATACTTGATGCTGGGGTTTTGGGCTACCGCGCACCAGAATTGGCAGCCTCCAAGAAACCACTTCCCTCATTTAAGTCGGACGTTTATGCTTTTGGAGTGCTTTTGCTGGAACTTCTAACTGGCAGATGTGCAGGTGATGTGATTTCTGGGCAAGATGGAAGGGTTGACTTGACAGACTGGATCCGGTTGAGGGTTGCAGAAGGCTGTGGTTCAGAATGCGTTGATCCTGCACTGAATCCTGAAATGGGTAATCCAGCAGTTGAGAAGGGAATGAAGGAGGTCCTTGGAATAGCTCTAAGCTGTATAAGGTCTGTGTCGGAGAGACCAGGCATTAAGACCATATACGAAGATCTTTCATCCATATAAATTTCTGTTTCTATGGAACCTGAATATGATTAGGTTGGAATTGGAAGTTTTATGGGGTTTCAATATCCCATTGGCTTCACTTCCGTCGGATTTTTGTTAAGAGGGGATTATGGTTAGAGGTGTTAGCTGATTTACTAACCATTGCTTGTAAAGATCGAGGACAACTTGAAGAATGGATGGGAAATTGTCATTTACCAGATGTTTGCCTCCCTTTTTCTTTTTTCTTATTTTTTGTGAAAATGTCGTATTAGGCATCTTGGTTTTTAACTTGTAATTGCGTTCCCAATAGGCAATTACAAGTTACCCAGCTACATTAATCAATGGTCAATATTACGTTGAGAAAAATGAAACTAACGTCGCTGTTCATATATACAAATTTCGGCTTTCTTGTCATCCTAGTTCTTGAGCTCATTTCTCCCTAGAATTGTAAGCCTTTGCTCCTGGAGGAGTCCTGCCTCCGCTCTCTAGCTGGCTTCTTGACACGTTCCAGTTTGTGCATTGCATTTTTGTCCCCCTTTTCTTAAACTTTTAGCTAGTTCTTCGACTAGTTGAAAGTGTTCCATCAGTTAACTGAAGGATTTCAATGGCTAGCAGATTATATAATACATTTTCAATATGATG
>JAOTAX010000002.1:28749068-28759824 GCA_025629825.1 Erythroxylum guanchezii
TTGAATTCGATTCGTTATTGCCGAGCCTTCGTTTCGTTTCGTTTCCGTTCACTTTGTTCCGCTCCGGATTTAAGTCGGATCGGAATTGATCTGTTCCCGTTTGCTTTTATTCTTCATTTCCGTTTTAGTTTACCGTTTTTCGGTTGGGGTCCGGTCTCGAGATCGGGTCCCAACATTTGGACAATGAAGTAGAGAGTTATGATGTTTAGAAGTTCTGTTGCTGTTTAGCGTGACAATTATCTAACAGCTGCTTTGAGGTGGATTTTGACTCCTTTACAGGCCAATTTGGTTTTTAAGCTCTGCATGGAAGTTGTAGAGCCTTCTTTTAGCTTTCCATTGATACCAAATTTGCAAATTTTAGAGTTCTAAGTCAAAAGTTATGACTTGTGGAAGTTGGGATGTCGGAAGAAGAAAGACTAGAGTTTCCCAGTAGATCACTATAGTCGACTTAGTCGACTAATAGTCTTCGACTAGTTAACTAATCATCATATTTTTTTTACTTACATTAGTCGACTAATAGTCTTCGACTAGTCGACTAGTGTCCTGTTTCCCTTGACCCGACCTCTTTCCACTCTTTTGCTTATAACTTTTCTGTCTGACCTCCGCTTGATCTGATTTTTGAAGCGTTGGATTCTTAAGACATTCCTCTACCTCTCCACAAAAATTTATGGCCTTTGAGATTAATCTGAAAAAGATGAATTGAATCAAAGTGAGAGGATCGGTTGAAAAAGTCTGAACATGCTTCAGTATTTTGGTGATATCTCGATCTGTAGAGATTCGAATGAGGTGATTCTTGGTTCTGAACAAACTAGAGACATGGAACTACAACCTTTCTGAAGGAATCAGTTTTCAATTTAGGGACCAAGACTTTCAAATTTTCAAATCTGTTCGGAAGTAAGTGTTTAGGGTACTTTTTGGTTGAGGTTTGGCTTGGTGTGGCACACCTCCCTTGTGGGATGTGCGTCTAGATGTCACGTAGGATGTCGGGCACGTGACTCGCAGGGGTGGGGTTCCAACATCAGTTCTCAAGGTGAACTTTAATAAAATCCATTTTGTTCTTTCAACTATTGCAGAATCTATGCAGGATGCTATCTCCTGCATTACAGGAATGAAAAGGACAATTCCTTCTTTGGAATATCTTGGTCTTCCTATCACTACTAGAAGACTAACCTTGAGCGAATGTCTACCACTCATTGAAAAAATTCAAAAGAGAATCAATAAATGGGCAAATAGATTTCTTTCCTTTGGAGGTAAAGTTCAGTTAATTAAATCCATTTTATGCTCCCGTCACTTATATTGAAGTTCACATTTTCCTTTTTCAAGGAAGTTGATCAAATCCATAGAGAAACTGATGAGAGACTTTTTATGGGGTAAGGCAAATGGAAATCCAAGTTTTCCAAAAGTTAAATGGGGTGATTTGTGTAAACCCAAGGAGAAAGGAGGGCTAGGTATCATCTCTATAAGAGTAGCCAATAATACTTTTTTGATTAAAAGACTTTGGAGGGTGATTCAAGATAAAGATTCTCTATGGATGAGATGGCTTCACAATTATTTTTTAAGAGGAAACAGTATATCGTCTATTTCTCGTAGATCTTCCTTCTCTTGGTTTCTTTGTCATCTTTTGAAGAAAAAGGATGAGGTTGTAAATGAAGTTAGCTGCAAAATAGGAGATGGGAAATATGCTTTTCAATGACATGATAACTGGACTAGTGTCGGCCCCCTATCCCAAAACCTTGAAGTTGTCTTAGCATTTGCTAGGTTGGATAATAAGGCGAAAGTTTCTGTACTCGTCAACCACCATGAGTGGTTGCAGTTTCCACAAGGAATTTAGCAACTGAAACCTTCCTATGCTTTAGATCCTCATTCTTAGGATAGTTACCTTTGGCTTGGAGTTCCCTATTGAGAGATTATCTAGTAAAGCTTATAGGAAATGGATTTATAGTTCAGATTAGATGTGCCTTGGGTTAGAGTGATCTAGAATAACTTTCTAAGATCCAACACGTTTTTTTTTTCCTATGGTAGTGATTAAGAACAGAATTGCTACAATGGATAGACTTCACTACTTGATAAATCTGGATGGGACTTGTCTATGCAAAGAAGACTTGGAGTCTAGGGAGCATTTATTCTTTCTTTTCCCTTTTTCTCATTCAATTTGGAATTTAATCAAATAATATTTTTGTTGGACTAAACTATCAAATTCCTTAATGGAGATAGTTGCTATCTTTGGAAGCGGAAGGTGTTGATTCTTGCTATAACCTCTCAAGAATTATGGAAAGAAAGAAACCGAAGGAAATTCCAACACAAAGAAAATTTGACAAAAGTTTTGATGCAAATGATCATAAGGAATGCAAGAGAACAACTAATAAGCTGGGAAATAGACGATGCTTAAATCGAAAAAGGACAAGATCTCTTACCTGGACTGAGCTTGACCCATGATCTTTTTGCCTGTAGCAATTCTACGAATTTGACCTGAGAAGACTTGTAACAAACGAGTAACAAATGATTATATGTAATTCTGAGCAAGGGAAGGAGCATCTAGTGAATGCTTTCTCACTAATGGCTCATCTGGTATAAAAAGTAGCTTCCATCGCCGTTGCATCCTCCAACCTTAATTGGGAAAGTTTTGAACATCGATTTGTAGAGGAGTTTCGAGCCTTTACCCCTTTTACCATCCAAGTCTCTTGAAACACTGTCGTCCACCTTATGTTGGTATTTTTGACTAATGTTTCCTAGTGTTTCTCTAGTCTATCAATGTTTAAGTGTTTCATCAATTACATCATCATTTTGTCCCAGGAGAGTATCCTTACTCTCCTAATGATGTAATGTTCTTGATACTATTATTTAATATATTCCATTTTAATTAAAAAATATTAGGAAAATAGTAAAAATCTTTTTCATTCGTACAAAAACCCACCCTTCATCATCTATATTTATATAGGAAGAGAATTTGGAAGTATTTTCTCACCAAGTTTAGAATATTTCAATCATAACTTTTTAAAAGGGATTGTGGGATTTACATGTATATTTAAGTGTTGGACCCCGAACTTTTCTTAGAAGTTAGAAGTATTAAATGAGAAATTTTTGGCAATTAGTCATGAGTAAAGAACAAATGAATGAAAAATTTTAAATTAGAAATGATAGACAATAGTAAAGTAGTGAATGAGAAATGTGGATAGATTCATGATTTGTTTTGGTGTTTTGGTGGATAAGAGATTTTGAAATGGGAAGAATTAAGGTGAAAGTTAGAAGTAAAATGAAAGCGAAAATGAAGTTGAATTTGTGTAGTAAGTTGATAAAGGATATGTATATATGTGTATGTTCTGTTATTAGTGTTTATGATTAATCATGGACTATAATTTCTTTATGGATGATATTGATTTGAAATGGAGTTGAGAATGAGGAGTAAATAAAGTAGAAAAGGTGACCTTGGTATGAGTTGTGCTAAGGAAAGATTTTTGAAACAAAATGGGTAGTTGATCTGAAAAATATTCACTGAGTATGCTTCAGTCTTTTAGCCACCACTTTTTCTTTAGTTATCCGAACAAGATGATTCTTGATTTGGATTAAGTTAGAAACATATGGCTATATTTCTTATGAAGACATTGAATTTAAATTCAGTCTTTAAGAATCTCAAAATTTGTCATGAAGTTGAGAACTAGGTGCAGTACATTGGTGGAGGAATGTAAAGTTTGTGTTCTGACTTCATGAGGAAATTCTGGATTGATCTAGATAGATTTATACAAAGTTGTCTTCTAGAAAGTTGTAGGTATTTCTTTTATCTTTCCCACGATATATAGTATGAGAATTTTGGACATTGGGGTTGAAAGTTATGGTCTTTATAATTGGAGATGTTCAGGAGTATAGATAATATCGTCTGCAATGATGTCATATCATTTATGATGACGTCATATCATCTGTAAAAACGTATCGTCTGTGATGATGTCATATCATCTTAAGAGTTACATCATCTTAAGTTGACTTACTTCGTCTTAAGTTGACTCTACTTCGTCTTAAGAGTTGCATCGTCTTAAGTTGATTCTGCTTCGTCTTAAGTTGACTCTGCTTCGTCTTAAGAGTTGCATCGTCTTAAGTTGACTTTGCTTCATCTTAAGTTGACTTTGCTTCATCTGCTTTTTGTTTCGTCTGCTCTTTGTTTTGTCTACTCTTTACTTCATTTGCTCTTTGTTTTGTCTGCTCTTTGCTTCGTTTGCTTTTGCTTCGTCTGCTCTTTGCTTCGTCTGCTTTTGCTTCGTCTGCTCTTTGTTTCGTCTGCTCTTTGCTTCGTTTGCTCTTTGTTTCATCTGCTCTTTTCTTTGTCTGCTCATTGTTTCGTTTGCTCTTTGATTCGTTTGCTTTTTGATTCGTCTGTTTTTCGCTTCATTTGCTTTGTGCTTCGTCTGTTTTTCTCAATTCATCTCACCCTTCGTCTTAGGATGACTTTCTGCTTCGTCTTACGTTGACTAGAACATCTTCTAGTCCAAGTTTGATACTCTAGATAATAAAATTTGTCTTCAAGGTCTTCTTGAAAGTTTTAGATCACAAAGTTCTCTTTCAAACCATCCAAAGAACACCTTAATCCGATATATGTAGGGAAAGTTATGACAATTTTTCCAATCCTGTATCATCTAATGATGTCACATCATCTATAAGTGACGTCATATCGTCTGTTCCTATTTTTGACCCTGAAGATGATCGATTTTGCCTTAGAGGTCTTCATTAAAGTTGTAAATCTTGAAGTCTTCTTTCAAACCATTCAATAATGATCTTGATCTGACATCTCTATTGAAAGTTATGCTAATTGTCCCAAGATAGGTTCAATATGATTGAAGGTCAAACCTTGCTTAATTCTTCTGGCCATAACCTTGTTATCCAACCTTCAATTGAAGTGTATCTTAAACCAATAGACTCCTAACACATTTCGTTTTATGTCTCCATGAAAGGTTATAGCCTTTCGTATTGATTCGAAAAAGAATATTTAAATTAAAGTAAGGGTATTGATTGGAAGAGTATGAATTGGATATTTTACTAAACATGCTTCAGTATTTTGATGTTATCTTGATCTGTAGAACTCCAAATGAGATGATTCTTATTTCTAAATAAACTAAAGATATAGAGCTACAAATTGTCTGGAGGAAGTGAATTGCAATTTAGTCTCTGAGACTTTCAATTTCTGGGTAGAATTTAAGTATAGTGTAATGTTTCAGTCTAATAACAGTCTGAAAGTGTTTGTGGCAATACTTTCAGATTACTGAACCAAATTGAATGATTTTTGATGTCATTAGAAACTTAAGACAACGGGGGAACATTTTCTAGAAGAAAGTATTATGTCAGAATGTTCAAGGGTATTTTTGGCAAGACATTTAAGCATAAAAGACATAAGGCATAAATGGAAGGGCAAATTGGACAATTCTCAATCATTAAGGGCATAATTGGAAGAAGAAGTGTGGTCTTGAATTTTAAGAAGAGAGAAGAACGAAAATTGAAGAGAAAAAGAGAGAGTGTCATGGAGAAGAGAGAGAAATACGAAGAGAAAAAGAGAAGGAGAGAAAGAAAAGGAAACAAGCTAGGGTTTAATTTTCTTAGTCTTCAAGAGAGATTTTGGAGCTGTTCAAGAAGAGAAAAAGGTAAAGGAAGAAAAGAGCTTCCTATTTTTAAATCTTTTGGATTTTTGAAGGATTTTAGTACATGGAGTTTAGAAAATGCTTGGGTTTACGTATTCTAAAACTAATTTTAGTGATTGTGCTTTGAGAGATTTTCAATTGAAAACCCTATTGAGTGGGATTTTTGTTATTGTATAAAGGGATCAAAAGAGGCAAGAGGAATAAGAGAAGAGGCATTTTGAGCAAGTTTATAAGCAAGAAAATCAAGGTGGGTACATGTTTATAATAGAGCAAATAAGCCATAAGTGTTTCTTTGAATCAAGAAAGTTTAATGATTTAAATTGCATCATAAATGTGCATTTATTACTTTTGAATGTTTTGAAGATGTGCTACATGTTTTGTATATGAATTGTATTATTGATTTATGAAATGAAAAATATCAATGATTTTGAAAGGATATCAAGTTTATGAAAAATCAAGTTTCGAAAATGTGTCATTTTGGGCAATAAGTTTACAAATTATGAGATATGTGTTATGTGGGTTTGTGGTGGTCTCCTAAGTTAAGTCGTGTGCACATTGACCAAATTAAAGGCTTCTCCCGCCTGCCCGCTAGTGGCATGGAGCTCCTTTATGGACTCCCATAAGTTCACGGCTACACAGGATTATTATGTGGAATTATGTAGTACGTTCTGTTTTTGGATCCACCCGAACCATTTTGATATGCTTATGTGCTCATGACAAGAGTGATGCATGCATAGTTTGCATCTCCCAAACCATTCTGATGTGCTTATGTGTTTATGTTATGTGAACAAGTTTGATACATTCATGTTTTGTAGTTTGAGATTTTGACTACATGATGAGAATTTTAGAAACAAGTGCTTTATGGTTTTCAATAAGAGTTTTCTATGACAAGTGAATGTTTCAAAGGTTTTTGCTTATTTTTTGTTATAAACTATTACACACAAGCTTCCAAGCTCACCCCCTTTCTGTCCCATCTTCGGGTGATAGCTAAGAGATCAAGTGATCAATAGCCTAAGGGAATTTATTCAAATTTGCTATATTGTATTTTGTAATAAGCCAATGTTGTGGCTTTTGATATGTAAATAAAGTTTTTCAAAATCTATAGTTTTAGTAGTGAAATAATAGATTGAGGTAGTTTCGATTGTATATGTTCATTTTGACTTCCTTGGAAGAGTTAAAGTAATAAGTGTGTTTTGATGTTTGACTGTTGTGGGCACGCCACCCTTGTGGAATGATGTCTAATAAGGGTTCATGGAAATAACCCTATAGGATAATATGCTCATGTTTCATGATTTCGCAAGAGTTGGATTCCGGAATCAAGCAAGACCCAACAGATATGGTATCAGAGCAAGAGATGGGTTCCGAAAACGGGATCCAACACTGAGTCTTTATTTCCTTTTTCTTTTTGCTTCATAAAAATTTCATAACTAACATTTTGTGTTCATTCTTGATTTCACAAGGGTCTTGAAAGGTATCATAACTATAATAGGACTAAAATATAACCCATCACTAAACAAGCACATGTAACTATGGAGATAATAAGACAATATGCATATAATATGTTCATCTCATTTTGGGTTAAATCCAAGTATCCTTAATCTTTTTTGTTTATGTTCCATTTGATACATAATGTGAATTATTTTATCAAAATGTTTTAGTTTGGATTCCATTTTACCTTGGTATCGATGGGTTTATTAATCTTGTAACACCTCAATCTCGTCTGACACATGTCTGTTTGCCTTTTGGACAAACACGCACATACCCGACAGAAATGGCATGTTAACTATTTCACTTTCACTATATCGCATGGCATCATAAGCAAAAGCATAAATAACGTATTGTCTATAATCCAAAATTTCCTTATTCTATTTCATAAACCATAATTTACAAGGTAGCATTAATTGTTATGTTGAAATTCATGTGTGGCAACTAATGATTCGTAATCATTAGGAATAACATAACCTAAGTTAAATGATGCATCGTATGTAGTTGTTGCCTTAATTAATCAGTTTTCCTAATTCGTAATGCTACTGCCTAATTAAATCTAGAGATCATATCTTGGGTTATTCGGTGGTTAGGTTTAATTAAAGATCGTATCTTGATTAAACACTACCTAAGGGAAAACTCGGGTTCAATATACTTCCTTTCATCTTTTAAGTTCTTTTGATATTTTAATCAAATCTTTTTTCTAGTTCGTGCACTTCATTTTTATTTAATTTGAAAGCCAAAATTAAGGTTAATTATCTTTATAAACCTATTGTTATGAAACAAGAGTATATACAATCCATACATTCCTATAAAATATAAATTATTAAAGTAGAAGTTGTAAACACTTAACTTTTATAAATTATTTTTATTTTTATTTTTATTTAAAAATTAAAAAAATAAAAAATCAACCTTTTAATATATTTATATTAACTTTAGTCTAGTTTTCATAATCCTTCTTGACAACGTTTTATCATTTTCTTAAGCATGTTTATTTAATTAGTTGATGTAAAAGATAAATTCTATAGGTATAAATGTAAACTATAAATGATAATGTAATCATAATTATGAGATTCATTATGCATTTAAGTATTATCCCTAAATTGTTCTTTGTTATTGCTCTACTAAGATTGGACACTAAATGATCGGAAAGACTAACATAAGTTGTGTTTCGTTCTTATGAATTGGTCAATTTGATAGACTAAAATATGAAGATAATTAAAGAAACATTTGTGTTCTTATTAGAGATCAAGTTCATTGAATTGAGCCAATATGAGAATGTCATTTTTACTCATGTTTTTATGGAAACTCTCATTGTGATGATTGTATAAGTGATCCTTTAACTTAATATCTCCAAATTATCTCATGTAAGGATTGTTATATTTTGATACTACATATGACTTATCCTAATTAAGAGTATCTTAATTGAAAGTCATTGGATATGAACTATATTGAGGTAGTTGACTGATCAATATATTATTCTTCACCCTAAAGTTGTTACGAAGAATATTTCATTTTTCTCAATTAGTATTCATTTGAAAAACCCTTTGTCAAGGTGGAAGGATACTTTTAAAATAGTTTCCAAATGTCATTAATAAAATCAATTACTAATGGTGGAGAGTTAACATGATTAGACTAGACTCAAATAGAGTAGACATCAATTCTATCTTTATATCTAATCAGAATATTGAATAATAAAAAGATCGAAATATACAAAAAAAAATCCATATAAAGGTTACTAAAACCACTTTAACATTTCTCATATTTAGGTGTTTATGTTTCATTGCTAGATGTCAATCTTAATCTATGGATATAAATTGTTTAATTTAAGTATTATAGATAAATTAAAGATTTTTAATTTATCTAATATTGAATATGATTTAGTTTATATTCATTACTGATATAGTTAGTAACCTAATGGTTCACACACACAAAAAAAGCTGATGAGAGAGAAGGTAATTTAATCAGGTTAAATTTGATTGTAAAGTTTGAGAAACTTTATGATCAAATATATGATATTTGATAAATAGGGAGCAATATTAGATATTGAATCTTATTTAGGTCCAATTAGTATTTATTTAAAATTAATTATAATTCTAATTAAAGTTTAATTTAAATTATAATTATATTTAAACTAACCAAAAGTTCTAAATTGTATTATAAGTAGGACTAAACTTTAATGGAATTACCACTTCTTACTTATCGCTCTCTATACCACTTGTAGAGTTTGCTTAAATTGTTCGTGTAGATAAAGTTAGAGGCTAGACATATGTAACTGTGATGGTTATGATGAGCATATTTTAAAAACGATTTGACAAAAACTATTAAAAAAGGATAAAGCTTCATAAAATATTACAATATATATTTTTTATTATGTTCTTATGTCAATCACGTTCTAAAATATAAAGTGTCCCCATAAAGGACCTAAATTCCGTCACATTTAAGGGGGTCTTCCATTCTTGGATCGTCTTCACCTTCCTTAAATCCATCAGAATGTGGCCATGCTCAATGATATGGCCCCAGAACTTGATGCGTTGTTGGGCAAAGGCACATTTTTCTCTCTTCAAATAGATTTGGTTCTCGCGCAATTTGTATCATGAATTTCAAGAAATTAAACCAAAATTTTTGTTTTTTTTCCTCTACAAGTAAGAATAGATACTGCCCTAATTTTATAACACACCCTTGATGTGATCCAATTGGATAGGATGAACCAGTTATGAAAAAATGAAATGGAAAAAGGTAAGCTCTTTAATTAATGGTGGTAACTGGTCTTGCAATAGAAGGTGCTAAAAGTATTATACAAATCAGCTTCCTGGCTTACTTGCCAAACACCAATGAGGAGGACAATGTCATTTGGCTAAGGCATTCATTAGGTCCACAGTTCAAGAAGTCTATCCTTAAGGTTTTATGGTAGAAACTTGTATTGAATAAGTACTTAGCTCCCAAGGTATCTTTTGTGCTTTAGCTTTCAATTAGGGGAAGATTCCCATCACTATATCTTATTAAGGGTGATCATAGATCATTGGTGAACCTTAATTGCATATTGTGTTTGGGTATTGTTGAGTCTATTAACCATTTGTTCTTTGACAACCCCTTTTTCAGCATGATATGGAGCAATATCCTGGATAGGTGTGGTATTATTTTTCAAGATACAAATTGGAATCAAATTGTTCTCTAGGCCTCAAGCTTCAGACAACAAAGGAGGAATGATGCTACTCTTCTCCAAATTACACTTGATTGCTTAATTTTGAAGCTTACTAAGTTCACCCGAACTTGTTATTACAATTTGACGAAGCAACGAATCAGAATGGGTAAGGCCAAGATTAATTCTTGGGAGAAGTTAAAGAATTAAGCATATTAGATGTATGTTTGTGCCTTGTGAGTATGAGCATGCGAATTACATTGACAAACATGAAACAAGATGACATAAGTGTGAAACAATATATTCATGAATTTGAACAGGTCATATTAATTTGTAATTGTAACATCCCACCCTCAACGGGAAGGGTAAAATAGTAAATTGACTGGGGTGAGAGTGATTGGGACTAATTAGGATTGTACATGTATACTGGCACTGGTGAACAGTCGATTTTGCACATGAAAAGTAACTGTACATGCATTCATGATTATTTCCCGGTATTGGGTCTAAA
>JAOTAX010000002.1:28766029-28779702 GCA_025629825.1 Erythroxylum guanchezii
TTTGCCCCAACATACCATTATCATAAGGTATGTACTTGGATGCCCTCAGGGTATTCGGGTATTTGCTTTATGGTAGTGGGATGTTGCACAAACAATGTCATTCAAGATCAAACCAGAGTTACTAAATATGTTGCAAACCAACGAGTAGTTTTATGGGTTGCCTAACAAAGATCCTAAAGCCTTTTTAGAAATAAGTGATACCTTATGATATAATGCCATTTTAGAAGATGTTATAAGGATGAGGCTTTTTCCCTTCACACTAAGGGATAGATCCAAGGTGTGGAATCATTCCCTAAACCCAACCAACGACACAATATGGGAGTAGGTGGTGCGTGCCTTCTTAGACAAGTACTTACCTTTGACAAAGACGACAAGATTGATAAAGGAGATCACAAATTTTCAACAAAATGATAGGAAGTCACTATACGAGGCATGGGAACATTACAAGGATTTGCAAAGGAAATGTCCTCACCACAATTTATCAAAAGAGTTCCTGTTGTAAACTTTCTATAATGGAGTTAATCCACCCATGAGGAGCACTATAGTTGCATCTTCTGGAGGATCTTTGACGAGAATGAAAATTAAGGAAGCAGAGGATTTATCAGAGGAGATGGCAAATAATAACTGTCTTTAGACGTCAGATAGAAGTAGATAAAAGTCAGTATAAGATCATTAGGGAGTCATTATTGTTGACCTAGTGACAACATTATAGACTAAGATTGCCATTTCATCAAAACATCTGAACAGTCTAAAAGCCTTCTCATCGGCTCCAATTAAAGCAATTCAACATGGATGCAAATTATGAGGTCAAGATAATCTTTTGATTGCTTCTTGATGGAAAACAATAATATGGAGTAACCTAATTATATGGGCATAGAATTTGATCAAAGAGGAGTGAATAGCCCTTACACTAACATATACAATCCTTGGTGCAGGAACCACCTAAATTTTTCTTAGTCGAACAATGTAGATAAACAATTGAGAAATCAAGGCCACTTGGAATTCAACAAGAGAAGTCTAGTGCTAATGATTCAAAATTAGAAAAGATTATAGATAGGATCATAAGTATGGAAGGGAAGTTCGAATAGGTAGTTAAGAACCACTTCTCTTCCATTCATAACCTGGAGGTTTAAGTGGGCCTACTCATAAACTCTTTTTCTACAATACTGAAGCAAATCCAGAGAGTAATTCAAGGTATCACACTTAGAAGTGGTAAAGACCTCGCGCAATAAGCAAAGAAACAAGTTGAAACCCACCTAATGGAGGATTAAGAAAAGAAGAAAAATATAAAGAAAATAGAGAGGATCCTCCTTAAATTACCCCTCCGCCATACCTACCTAAGATTCCATTCCACAAAAGATTACAGTAGAATAAATTGGATGCAAAATTCGCAAAGTTCCTAGAGAAGCTGAAGACTTTGCAAATTAATTTAACTTTTGTGGAGGCATTAAAACACATGCTTAAGTACACTAAGTTCCTGAAAGACATATTATTAAACAAGTGGACTTGGGAAGATAACCAAATGATAGCATTAACTAAAATTTGTAGATCCATTATCACTAGTCACGTGCCTTTCAAGTTGAAAGATTCAGGAAGCTTTACAATACCCTGTGTGGTGGTGAGTTAGAGTTCGCAAAGTGGTTATACTACTTAAGTGCAAGTATAAATATTATTCCTTTGTCAACCTTTAGAAATTTAGGGCTAGGTGAGGTGAAGGCAACTTTGATGCTTATTCAATTGGCATATCTATTTATTAATAGACCATTTAGTGTGGTGGAAGATATGATAGTTAAAATGGACAAGTTCGTTATTCTTGTGGAATTCGTAGTGCTAGATTTCGATGAGGACAGGAATTATCCATTAATTTGTAAATAACCATTCATGAACACCCATTGAGCATTGATAAATGTTCATGAAGGAAAACTAATACTTGGGATTGGTGATGATCAAGTGGACTTAAATATGAACAAATTCTTAAAAAATACAAAAGGAAGCAACACTTGCATGAAGATTGATAGAATGGATGAATGTCTCAAAGAGCAAAAGGAGAGCTGCTTTGAAAAAGATAAATATGAGAAAGCAGAGACAGATGATGAAGCTGAGAAGGAGAGCAAAGTTGAGTCTTAGGAAGAAATTGAGATGGAGGAGTCTACTATTCAAGCACATAACGACATGTTATTAAGAACCAAAGCGCCTATACCACGCTCCATTGAAAAGCCACCAACTTTAAAGTCAAAGTCTTTACCCACACACCTTAGATATACCTTCCTAGGTGAGGGCCAAATGCTATCCATCATTATTTCCAATCAGCTAGATGGGGAACAAAAGAGTAAGGTGATAAAGATTATTAGAAAGTAGATGAAGGTCATGGAATGGCAGATATCCAACATATAAATTATAAGCCCAAACATAGTTTATGCATAGTATAAACCTTGAAAAAGGAAGTAGAGCGGTAAGAGAACGTCAATGGATACGAAACCCCTCACATAAAGGAATTGGTAAAAAAGTAGTAAAGCTCTTAGATGTGGGTATTATACACCCATTATCAAATAATGAATGGGTTAGTCGGGTACAATGCGTATAGAAGAAAGGTGGAATGATTGTAATGGAGAGTAAAAATGGAGAGATGATCTCTATGGGAACAATCATAGGATGGAGAGTATGCATCGACACAAATTGACTAAAAACGATCACTTTTCTTTTCCTTTTGTAGATCTAATGATAAAAAGGCTGGTTGGTCAATCATTCTACTATTTCTCAGATGATTATTTAGGCTACAACTAGATTTTTATCTATCCGAAGGACCAGGTAAAAACCACATTTACATGTCCTTATGGAATATTTTCTTATAGGCGGATGCTTTTTGGGTTATTCAACACTCCAACTACATGCATGATGTCAATCTTTGTAGCTATGATAGCGGACATTATGAAAAATTTTATGAATGATTTTTCTGTCTTTGGAGACTCTTTTGAGGAGTGCCTAAAAAGTTTGAACAAAGTACTTCACATTTAGTTCTAAACTAGGAGAAGTGCCACTTCATAATGCATGAGGGTAGTATTTAGATGTAAAATATAATGTCAACGAATTAAAGTGGATAGAGCAAAGATGGAGGTCATAAAGAAGCTTCCGTCACCCATTAATGTTAAAGGCATGCTAGCATTTTTAGGTCATGTAGGATTCTATGATTGCTTTATCAAAGACTTCTGACTGATTGATAGGCCTCTTTCAAACTTGTTAGTCAAGGATGTGCCTTTTACTTTTAATGATAGTTGTTTATCCATATTTAATTGTCTAAAGGAGGCACTGATATTAGCATCAATCTCGACGTCACCAAATTGATCATTAGTATTCGAAGTCATGTACGACGCTAACAACCAAGTTGTGGATTATGTATTGGGTCAAGAAAAGGATAAAAGGCTATATGTGGTTTATTACACAGGCAAGACATAAACTGGGCTCTAATTAAATTATACCACTACTTAGCAGTACTATTTTCATGTGATAAGTTTTAGTCATATCTCTTGGGATATAAGGTGATCATCTTTATCAATCGCATTACACTTAAGTGTCTTTTTGTTAAGAAAGACACAAAACTAAGGCTTATCTGATGGGTGTTACTCTTACAAGAGTTTGATATAAAGATAAGAGATAAGAAGGGAGCAAAGAATGTGGTAGCTGACCACTTATCACGTTTAGAAGAAGGGTAAGTAGAGCAAAGAGATGATATTAACGAGCAATTCCTTAATGAAACCTTGATGTTGCTCGACCACCTTATGGTACCATGGTATGCGGATATAGCAAACTTTGTTGTAGGCAGTATGCTTCCTTTAAATTTATCATATTAATAAAAAAGAGATTCTTGTATGACTGTATCCATTATTTATGGGATATGTAACATCTCATTACCTGTGGGAACGTTAGAATAGTAAATATGAGTGTTCAATGAGAGATAAGAAATGCATGTTTCATGTTCATGCATAATATGACATGCTTATACATGTGAACAGTGAAATTGTTGCACATAAAAATAAGTGTACATGCATTCATGAATAATTTCGGGTATAATTGAATTGAATTGGGGTTTTTGGAAATTTAGTGGATTTTGACTTTATCTAGATTGGAAACATTAGTGATTAGTGGAAATATTATATTTGTGAATGTTGGTGAATTTAGGAGTTACTTTTGAAATTTATGGAGTATTGTGAAAAATAAGGAATAAAAAATCAAAAGATATTTGGAGATAATTGGAGTGTAAAGAGTGGAATTAAAGAGTTTAGTTCAAAAGAAACTTGTTAGAGCTTAGACCATAAGAAAGTGACAAGTGTCAAGTTGCTTGTTGTACTTTTGCTAGAAGTAGGTTACTATTCTCTAAGAATTGAAAGGTTAAGTTTTGTCCAAATAACTTCTTCATAATCACCTTCTTCGAAGTTCCTCCCAATACACAAAGTTTTTCCTCAAACACCTTCTAAGAGATTTCAGTGTTTCTCCCTTTTCCTAAACTAATCCCATCTTGTAAGTTGTTTCTTATGCCTTAAGAAAAACCAGAAGATGGTTAATGCTCACAGTGGATTTTATGATTTGCTTGGAGTTTAGGGCTTGAAGATAGTTGAAGCTTTTGGAGTTTTCAGCAAGTAAGTAGTAAATAAATCCTCTAGAGTTAAGGATTTATGTAAAACAAATTAATGAATTTACTGTCATTTGCATGGAGCATGGCACTTACGATATATATATATTCACGAACACTGTTGATGAGGGATTAAAATTGTGGATATGGTGTTATTTAGTTTTTAAAGGATTGTTAGAGATCAAATGTGTGGAAATGGTTTTTGGAGTTGAAGTAGCATTGAAATGGTGTGTAGGGTTAGTGTAGAAGATTAAAGTTAGAAAGGTGAAACATGCTCAGTTTCTTCACTGAGCATGTATGAATATATATATATAGGTGCTTTCATGTGAGTTACAGAGTGTAGATAGTATCGTCTTAGGTTAACTTTTGCTTCATCTTAAGTTGACCGTCTATATCATCTTAGGATGACTTTTGCTTCATCTTAAGTTGACTGTCTGTATTGTCTTAGGTTGACTTTTGCTTCGCCTTAAGTTGACCATCTGAATTCGTCTATAAAGAGGCTTCCTCTGTGATGAAGTCATTTCGTCTTAAGACTTTGCTTCGTCTTAAGTTGACTTCATTCTTTTACTTTTGGCCAGTCTTCTACTTTTGGCCATTCTTCTACTTTTGGCCATTCATCTGCTATTGGCCATTCGTCTGCTATTGGCCATCTGTCTGCTTTTGTCCATTCGTCTTCTATCTGCTTCGTCTTATGTGGACAGAACCTTACTTGATTCTTTCAGCCATAACTTTGTTGTCCAACCTTCAAATGACCTGATTTTTAACGCGTTAGATTCATGAAACATTTCTTTATTTCTCCTTAGAAATTATAGCTTTTGATTTTGACTCGAAAATGATTGATCGAATCAAAGTAAGGGTATCGGTTTGAAGAGTATGAACTAGATATTTTACTGAACATGTTTGTAACATCCTGTTACCCATGTTAGGGCTAGAATTGTGAATTTTGAGAAATTTATGAGAAATTAGGAAAATGCACATCATGCATAATTAATTGTGACATACACATTTATTTTGCACATTCATATGATTGTACATGCATTCATTGGCATTTCCGGGTATTTGATTTATAAGTGGAAATTGTGGATTAAATTGGAGTGTATTAATGGTGATTTGGTAACTTTGATATATTTTTGATATTTTGAAATTTCTGGTGAATTATTTTTTAGTAGAAAATTTATTTAGAGAGTCATATTATTATTTTGGAATTTTTGGTGAAATTTAGAAAAAATATTGATTTATGGGTCAATTATGGTGTGACACGTGGCAATCCATAATTGGGACGAATGACTTGTATGTATGGTGACACGTGGACTGCTAATGGTGACAAATGTATGACATGTAAAGAACCAACGTATTTTATGTGTTGAAAGGAAAACATTAGGAAGAGTTACTGTAGTTTTTGAGCTTTTGAAGCATTTTCTGCTTGGTTTGTTCATCACCAATCATTGAGTTGCTCTTGATGGTTGGCTGTGAGTTATTCGTACTACTGGGAGTAGTTGAATCCAGTAAGTATGTAGCACCCCACTCTCGCAAGAGATGTACCCGACAACTATGGTGATATCAGAGTACATACCCGAAAGGGTGGCATGCTAAAACGATCATACAGTCAAAATTAATTACAAAGCTTTTGTTTCTTTAAAACAAGGTACACAAAAGCGGAAATTACTAATCAAATTGGGCCCATGTCATTTAAAATATTTCCATTTACAAGTTACAATTGTTACAAACATTAGTATTCAACCATAATTTGGGCCCATTTCAAATGCAAAACACTTGAAATCATAAAATCATTTCATTACCAAATCATTTACATACACTTTATACAATTCTTGTTGAACATAATTCAAAAATAAAATCATTGAAGATATATACAGGTGCAAACTGATCCTGACCCCTAATCCATATCAGACCTCAGTGGCTATACTCCATTTAGCCTAGCTGAATAACTCCTCAGAACCTAAAAAGCCACATTGCAATTTTTGATGAGTTTTGCAAACTCAATGAGTGAATCATCATTGATGATTTCACCGGATTACATACAACATCACATATATCACAGATATTCATTCATAACATATAATTATTATTCAAAAACTCACACAAAAGGGTATAACATTTAATCATTGCAAAACAGATCATATATAAAAAAATACAAATGCATATGAGACTCACATTTGTTCTTATTGTTGTGACTGAGTGCCTATCGCATACTTATACAAATACTGGCCTATAGGGCTCAGTTAGAATAGAATCACGGAGCATAGCTCTACGTGCACACACATATATCACAGAGCAAAGCTCTACGTGGAAGCGCTTCATACTGGTTACTCAAGTCACAACACCTTTATCTGAGCATGCATTTTATGAAATGCATCAAATACTGATTTTGCCACATCAGGCAATCACATATGATATTCAAGTAGAAACGTATAATCATCGGACCTAAGTTCGACATTCAACATTCATTGAGAATTCACATATAATGTTCAATTAGAAACTCATAATCATCGGACCTAAGTCCGGCATTCAACATTCACTGAGAATTCACATATAATAAAGGATTTCAGATCAATAAGAACACTTCTAATGCATCAAAACTGAATATGACTTATATGGCAATCACATATGATGCTCAAACAAAACTCAAAATCATCGGACCTAAGTCCGGCATTCAACTTTCGTTGAGGATTCACATAACATTCAGAATTTTATAGCACTCAAAGCCACAATCAAAGCACTTCCAATACATTCCTGAATATTGATCTCCTCGGACAATTAAAGTCCGGAATTCATAGACAAATCGCAATCAGTTTAATAATGTTGGAAGTCTAAACAAATCAAATAAAATTAATCCTAGGAAATCATCTAGGTTGACTCACAGTATGCTGTAATAAGCTATTGCCTGGAGGGTCCAGCAATGTCCGACTGGAGTCTGATGTGCTCCTCTAAAATATGCAAAACACATTCACAAATATCACACTTTGCACAAATGCATAAATGCTCTTTTATGTATATCAATGTATAGGAAATATGCACAATGCATGTTCAATGACAATTCTGGGGTACTCTATTGCGATCCTTATCAAAATTCATTTAGATATCAAAGCCCTCATTAATACCATGTATATTTACAATTGGATTGAACAAAACAATGCCAAACAATTTCATAACTTCCTTGACCACTTCAGATTTTTCCTCTAATACACATGTGGGTCAACATTCCATACTACATCTGATGAGGTAAATGACCAAATTAGACAAAACTTCCTCCTGTAAAGTTGTTCTCCCATTTCTTAGCTTTCTAATGACACCAAAATAATTTAATTTGGGTCAGTATACCAAAAGATATACTGAAAATATTTTAGACGGTTCATAAGTTCCAGCAGAATTCTTACCTCAACTTCCAACCAAATATTTAAAATCTTAGAGACAGAATTAAAACTCCAATTCTTCATAAACATTGTAGCCCTATGTCTCTAGTTTACAACAAATCAAAAATCACCCAATTTGGATAACTACAGAGAAAGTTATGGTCAAAATACGAAAGCATGTTTGAACTGTCAAGGGGGGTCCTCGCCGCGACGTGGACAAAAAGTGAAGTCGCGACGTACAGTCCAGAAATCAGTTTTTCTTTGGATTTTTGTGCAACAATCGCCGCGACGAGCTCAAGGGTGTGTCACGCGTCGCGACGTACAAAAAGGAATGAGTCGCGACAAGCTCAAAGGTGCATTGCACGTCGCGGTGAACAAAATGGAATTAGTCGCGATGAGCCAAGGCTGGCCGCGACGCCTGGTTACTGAAACTCGTCTTCCCCGATTTCTTTTCCAGGTTTTTCACTTTCTCACACTACTATCATTTCTCAGAAACTCAATCTCACATTAATTAACTCCAATAACTAGCAAACAAATCCTCTAACTCATTCGAAACACAACTTAAAAATCAAGCTTATAGCTAGCACTAAAAGAAACGATGCATGCATGTACAGTGACAACAATCCATTTACGGTTTTCTCTAAACCATGACAATGTGCATACATATTCATCAATTTTCTAGCGCTCTTACATAACTCATTTCAAAATATAACAGATCCTATTTCATACTTTTCTGGACAAATTTCTAATTCACAGATCCATCATCTAATTTGTTCATCACAGAAACTTCACTTCTCTAACCTCACATGCATGTATTCATTTACACTGTAAAACATCAGTAGAATCACTTACTTACTTAAGCATTATTTCCCAGCAGTGAGAGTAACTCGCAAACAACTAACAAAAGCAACTCAATGTTTGGTGATGAGCAAACTAAGCAGAAAATGCTTCCAAAAGCTCCCAAGCTACCGTAACTCTTCCTAACATTTTTCAAAACATAATAATACGTGGGTTCCTTGCATGCCTTACACGTGCCCTCACTCTTTCAAGCCATTTGTCACAACTAGCAGTACATGTGTCACCATACATACAAGCCATTAGTCCCAATTATAGGATGCCACATGTCACAACATAATTGGCCCATTATTCAATATTTTTCTTTAGTCCAAAAATTACACCAAAATTTACCAAAAATTCTTAAATAACCGAAACATTACCAAAATTGCGAAATCACATTTTAATCGAATTAATAATTCAATTATACCCGGAAAATGTCATGAATGCATGTACAATCATAGTAATGTGCAAAAATGTGCATGTCATATTTAGCATAAGCATGAACTGAACTTTCTAATTTCTCAATAATTTCTCATAATGCACAATTCAAGTCTCATCAAAGGTAATGGGATGTTACAAAGTAGTTCTAATAATGTTCATTTTCAGGTGTAAATATATACATGCATGCATAGGTTTGAAAATTGTGGCTACGGTGATGACCGATTTTAAGGATGGATTCGAGAGTTAGGACTTGTTCAAAACTCTGTTGAATGGATTTTGGATTGGGAAATATGCAAATTCTTGTCAAGTGATGTAGAAATAATGTTTCTGCTCTAGTTTAAAAGTGTGCGTAAATAAAGATATATTGTTCATGTATGAAGTGTTAACAGAGGTGAGTTTGAATGAGTTTGGGTTTCGGGGAAAAGTTTTGAACGATGCAGTGTTGAGGGAAAGTGTATGTTAATGCAAAGTTTTACTTGAAATAAAGTTTTTGGCTGATAATGTGTAAGTCAGAAAAATGAGAGTGTTGGGAAATGAGAGTTTATCCGATTATGCGATGTTTTGGTGTTAGGGAGTAAACTTGAATTTTCATCTGATATGAATGATTTGAACTGAATTAGGAGTTAAATGAAGTGAAGTTTAGAGATTATTTTGGGTATAGAAGTGCATAATAGACGTAGGATTGTGGACTCTAGGAAAAGAATGAAAGAAGAAGATGAGTTTAGACGCAGTAAAGTTTGCCGCGGCCAGCTATTTTTAGTTCGTCGCGGCCAACTTGAAAGAGTTGATTTATGTAAAATTTCGCTACAGCTAACTCTCGAATTCGCCACTGCAAACTTTTAAGAAAATGTCGAAGAATTTTGCTATCTGGAAGGTTCGCCACGACTAACTTTTGGCTCATCACTGCGAAGTTTCCTAACAACTTAAACATATTTTAGTATTTTGACTATAACTTTCTCTCTAGTTATCCAAATGGGATGGTTTTTGATTTGAAGTAAACTAGAGACATAGGGCTATAACTTGTATGAAGAAATTGATTTTTAATTATGTCTCTAAGATTATCAATGTTTGGTTGGAAATTGAGGTAAGAATTCTGCTGAAGCTTAAGAACAGTCTAAAATATTTTGAGTATATCTTTTCTTATACTGAACCAAATTGAATGATTTTAGTTTCATTAGAAATTTAGGACATTGGCGAAAAACTTTACAGAAGGAAGTTTTGCCTAATTTTGTCATTTACCTTATCAAATTTTGTATGGAAAGTTGACCTATATATGTATTAGAGGAAAAATCTGAAGTGGTCAATGAAGTTATGAAATTGTTTGACATTATTTTGTTTCGATCCAATTGTAAATTTACATGGTATTAATGAGGGCTTTGATATCTGAATGATTTGTTGATAAGGATCGTAATATTGTATCTCGGAATTGTCATTCAACATGCATTGTGCATACTTTTTATACATTGATGTGCATAAAAGAACACTTGTACATTTGTGCAAAAAAATATGATATTTGTGTATGTGTTGTGTATATTTTTAAAGGAGCACATCGGACGCTAGTCGGACATTGCTGGACCATCCAGGTAATAGCTTATTGGAGCGTACTATGAGTCAACCTAGATGATTTCCTAGGATTGATTTGATTTGATTTGTTTAAACTTCTAACATTATTAAAATGTTTGTTGATTTGTTTATGAATTCCAGACTTTAATTATCGGAGGAGGTCAATATTCGGGAATGTATTGGAAGTGCTTTGATTGCAACTTTGATTGCTATGGAATTTTGAATGTTATGTGAATTCTCAACGAAAGTTGAATGCTGGACTTAGGTCCGATGATTATGAGTTTTGTTTGAGCATCTTATGTGATTTCCATATATTCCATATTCAACTTTGATGCATTTCATAAAATGCATGCTCAGATAAAGGCATTGTGACTTGAGTTGCCAGTAGGAAGTGCTTCCACGTAGAGCTTTGCTCCGTGATATATATGTGTGCACGTAGAGCTATGCTCCATGATTTTGTTCTGACTGAGCCCTATAGGCCAGTATTTGTATAAGTACGTGATAGGCATTCAATCACAACAATAAGAAAGAATGTGAGTCTCATATGCATATGTATTTGTTTATATATGATCCGTTTCGCAATGATTAAATGTTATACCATATTGTGTGAGTTTTCAAGTAATAAATGTATGTTAGAATGAATATTTGTGTAACATGTGATGTGTATGTATGATCCGGTGAATTCATCAATGATGGTTCACTCAATAAGTTTGCAAAACTCATCAAAAATTACAATGTGGCTTTTCAGGTACAAGACAGGAGACCTAGTTCCTTAGTCAAGACTTAAGGAATCTTTTGGACAGAGAAATGGCTCAGAGGTCTGTCACCTGACACCAAAAGGGCTTTAGCATTATTTTTGTAGTTTTGCTAGAATCTGTATAAGGTTTTGTAAATATTTGTTTGGTGGAAATAGTGTAAGCTTTTTGAATGAATGGAATGAATGGTTTTAAAATTTAGTGACTTTTGAGTATGTTAGATGATGCCATTTATAAGTTGGATTGCCATGTGTAAGTTGGATTTGTTTTTGCTCTAACATACCATTATCATAAGGTATATACTTGAATGTCCTTCGGGTATTTGCCTTATGGTAGTGGGATGTTGCAATATTTCAATATTTTGATGATATTTTGATCTGTAGGATTCCAATTAAGATGATTTTTGATTTGGAGTAAACTAGAGAAATAGGGCTACGAATCATATGAAGAAGCGGAATCTTTATTCAGTCTCTAAGGTGTCCAATTTCTAGATGGAAGTTGTACATGGTAAACTATTTTTGATTAAGAAAAGTCCAAAAATGTTTAAGGTATATCTTCCTCATTACTAAATCAAATTGAGTGATTTTGGTGTCAATGAAATCATAAGATATAGAGGAACACTTTTCTAGAAGAGAGTATGACTAAATTACATCAGTTTCACTTTATGATTGAATGTAACTAGTAGACCTGAAAGTGTGACTTGGAAAAATCTGAAGTGATTCAATGAGAAAGGAATGAAGATTTTAATAGTTTTAGTGAGGTATAAAACTAAGTATAAATTATACTTAGATGAGTTTTGATATGAGAATGATTTTTGTGAAGGAATTAATGGAATGATACCTTGGATTGTCATGGACATGCATTATACATATTTCATTTCATTCAAGTGCATTATTGAACACTCATAATTGTGCAAATTGTGATATATGGGTATGTTATTTGCTATAGTGGAGCAACTAAAGCGTCAACCTCCAGAAGTTGCCGACACTTCTAGGCATTAGCTTCGAGAGCAACTTATGAGTAACCTAGACGGTCTTACTTAATTACTTGTTTGCTTAGATGATGTTTTAAATCATAATTGAATGTGTTTAATTGTGGATTCCGGATAGAAGGTCTGTTGGTTGTGTAATGTGAATCGAGATATTGAAGTGCTGCTTAAATGTGAATGTGTGAACCTATGTGCTTTATAATGTGATTGATGTTGTACATGCATTCCATTCATGAATGCATGATCAGATAATGGCAGTTGTGACCAGAGTAGCCACCGATCAGAGCATAAAGCTTAACGAGTGAAAAGAGCCTCGAGCTCAAACAGTGATTAAGAGCTTAAGGCTCACTATATATAATGAGCCCTGGGTCCTCATCGAATAAAGGACATTTATTAATGAGCTTGGTATCCAATTGGATACGGGACAGTTCGGGCACTTGGTCACAACAACATAATAATGAGAAAAGTGTCTCACGAGCATTTCATATGCATCTTGTTAAGTACATTTGATTGATTGAAATGCAGAATTGCTTATACTTAAGTGAAAAGGTGATACTTATGTAAAGTGCAAAGTTGTGAAAAAATTGTTATATGAATTGATGTGTTGCATGAATTGAGTGAACCATCGATGACATTTGGCTGTCATTTAATGACATGGCATTTTTAAAACAAAGGGTTGTCATATGGGAGACAAGAGGAAGCACGACCATAGGAGAAAAATGAAGGAAAGAAAGGAAAGAAAGGAGAAGAAACAATTGGTGGAGAAAGAAGAGAGAAGCTTCGGTGATGGGAGTTAAGGTTCGTTTTTTTTTCTACAAATTTTAGAGGCCTTTTGATGGTTGTCCAAGAAAAAAGGGTGGAAAAGCATGAGATCTTCCATTGGAGTTCAAAAATTCTGAAAATGGAGGGGGAAAAAGCTAAGTTTCGAAATTTTTGATCTTTGAGTTTTTGATGAGTTCTTGGTTTAAATACCTTGGAAATGGTATGGGAAATGGTATGGGATTAGGTTTCCTTAGTTCAATTTTGGAGATAGCATGGTTTAATTGATTCAATTTTGGATTATTGTGAATTAGGGTTTATGTCAATTTTTG
>JAOTAX010000002.1:28797584-28825675 GCA_025629825.1 Erythroxylum guanchezii
GATTTTTGCTCCAAAAATGCAACTAAAGCCTTGTTTACAAAAGATAGCTTCAAATTCAAAAAGCCAACGGGAGTGATGCCTTGACCTCTGTTCGGTCACTCATTTTCTTGTTCATCGCTTATGGAGGGGAAGGAAAAGGGGGGTGAGCTCGACGGCTCGTGGGTAACACATTTATAACCAAGAACAAGCCAAAAAAATCCTTGAATCATTTATTTCCAAAGCAAACTTTATATTGACAAAAATCATGCCACAATATGTTTTCCAAAATTTACAATTTATCAAACAATTCACAAAATCAACATAACGAATACATCAAAATCAAATGATTACAAATCATAATCACATAAGCACATTGGAAATGGTTCGGGTGGATCCAAAACAGAACGTACTACACATTTCCGCGAAGCGATCATGTGTAGTCGTGAACTTATGGGAGTCCGTGAGGAGCTCCGTGTCACTAGCGGGTAGGCGGAAAAAGCCTATAGACAAGTGCACTTGACTTACTTAAGGGACCACCACAAACCCATATAAGCATGCGTTTCACATTTTTCACACATATTGGCCAAAACGGCACTTTTTCGAAAGCAATTTTATAACATAACATTCTTTCAAAGATCACTTTCACATTCTTTCACACTTATCAACACAATATGAAAACATTCCCACAATTCATTCACAAGCAAAAGACATATGGTATAATTCCAAACTATCCTAAAAAGTAATAAATGCACAATTTCAAAGTTGTTGGAAAGCATTAAATTCCATTTATTAAAAGTAAATGGTACTAGCTCATTTCTCAATTATAAATATATTACCCACTTTAAAAATCCTTTGCTTTAGGCTTGCTCAAGATGCCTTTCCTCTAGCTCCTCTTGTCTCCCTTGTTCTTCTTCCTCAAAAATCACAAAGACCCCAAATCAAAAGAGAGTTTAGAAAACCTAAGGAAACAAAAGCATGAAATTCATCTTAGAACATCCATACCCATACCTTTCCTAAGCCATTTGAACCAAAGCCCATCAAAAATTCCAAAAGATTTGAAACAACTCACCTTAAATCTTCACCCACGATTTTTTGCTCTTTGGCTCAAATGGAAGATTAAATCTTCCTCTTTCTTTTTCCTTCTTGAAACACTCTTAAAATTACTCTTCCAAAGCAAAGAAAAATGGAACCCTAGGTTTCTTCTTCTTTTCTCTTCTTCTTCCTCTCAACCGAAACTCACTCGCCCTTTCATTCACAAATTTCGTTTCTTTCTTTCGTACAACAAGACAAAAGGCTTTTGTTTCTTTCTTTCTTTTTAATGAAGCTAAAAAGACCCATTTGCCCCTCCTTGTAAGCCTTATACCATTAAACCTTAAGTGATCTCCCCATTTTGCCCTTATACATCCTTATTCCTTCAATTTAACTTACACCATACTATACTCTAACTTAATCTTAATTTCTCCATTTAATACTTCTAATTTCCATCAATTTAAGCAATAAATCCTCCAATCCTTGACATGCTAATTAAATTCTAACCAAAAGCAATTAATCAATTAAAACCTCAAAAATAAATTGAAATCATGCTTATTCCATAAGAAAAGAATTTGGGGGCCAACAACTGACATCCTAGAAAACCTATTAAGAGTGTCCATCAATAGCTTGACAGATTTAGGATGAGCTCTTGAGAAGAGAATTAGGTCATCTACAAAGCTAAGATGAGTAAAAGATATTCTTCTGTATTTAGAATGGAACTTGAACTTAGGATTATAAGAGACATTGAACTTCAACATTTGAGAGAACACTTCCATACACAGAATAAATAGATAGGGAGACAAAGGATCACCCTGTCTAATTCCTTTCTTCCCCTTAATAATACCAGAAAGGGTGGCATTAATCAAAACATAATAGGCAGTAGTAGAGGCACTTGCGTTAATCTAATTGATAAAACTATCAGGAAAGTTGAAAGCCTTAAGAAGCTAGAAGAGGAAAGACAAGCTGATGGAATCAAAAGCTTTATTGAAATCAATCTTAATTGCAAAATTTGGAGGAGAGTTCCTTCTAGTATAACCCTTAAGACATTTTTATGCAATAAGAATATTACACCCAAATGATCTACACAGAGTTTAAGATCTTCATTGTAATTCCTCAAACTGTTGTTTCCCATTGCTTCAAATCTATAGATGGTTGAGATAATCCAGGGACCTAAAATAGTTTTTTGGATGTTTCTTAAGGAGGACCATAGACTACTTCTTTGAAAACTTGTATTAAAATCGTAGACAAAAGCTAATGTTAAGAAAATTGGCTATCATTTGGAAAGATTGGACAGACAAATAAGAATGAACACCAGAAGGAAATAAGATTCTTGTTAAGATTTGATCCTTTTCTTTTTATTTCGATGTTAATGCACTTATTTTTCTAGTATTCTTCTTTTTTTAAAATATTGTTATTTTAATGCCTTTTTTAGTTCTAATCATTGCATCCCTAAAAGCTTTTCTTTTGAGTCTTCCCTCCACTTTATTAAAATGTTCCTTTCATAAATAAAACTCTAAAATTTATGTTATACTTACTCACACTTCTATTTTTTATTTTTATCATTTTTCAAAATTTTCTCTTTTCGTCGACTAAAAATTAATTAAAATTAAAAATTATTGAGTTAAAATAAAAACTAATCTTAAACATCCTAATATGGTTCAATATTTTACAACCAAAATAAATTATACATTAAAATAAATTTTCTAATAATTTTATTTAAGGCTAATTATGATTAAATGAATAAAAAAGGACATGCCTCAATGCAACCAAGTATAATACAATGAACATAAGCCCAATAAATTTTAATTAGAAAAGAGTTCGACCAACTAAATGCAATCAAAGACCTTTCTATTTAAATGGATTTATTTTAATCAAAATTCAATTCAAATTGAATTTGATAGGATGTAGTTGCATAAACATTAAAAATTAAATTAACCTAATCTAATTAATCATAAATATAAATTAATTAGGTAACTAAAGGCAATTTATATTTATTGATCACAATTCTTGAAAATATAAGAATTAAATACAAAATAGATATATATTTTAGTGACAATATCTATAAATTAGGTATTCTTATCGGATCACTTAATAAATAATTTTGAATCTCTTGACTTTTTGAAGTTTTCAAAAACATAAATTCAAATTTTAATTATCTAAATACAATTAAACAATCTCTTCCACTAGTTATATGATGTTGTTGGTCATTTAAAGACCATTTTGTTACTTTTTTTTTTGAAAAATAAGTCTTACTATAATTAAAATTGCATATTTGAACATATAAATAAAAGGGTTAATTACTACAAAAATATAAACTTTCATCAATTTTTCAATTATAGCCTAAACATTAAAAAATAGCAATAAAATGTCAAACCTTTCAATTTTTTTCAATTCTAGCCCGAACTTCAAAACATAGCAATAAAATATTCAAACTTTCAATTTTTTCCAATTTTAGCCCAACATTAGTGTTTCCGTTAAATTTGCTGACGTGACTTACTACGTATTTTAGAAACCTTAACTATTAATACACATCAGCCAAAATTAATACAACAAATGAAGATTAATGAAATTACGTCTTTATCTAAAAATGACCTAAATTAGATTATGCAGCTTCAACAACCTTACGCTTTGATTTCAATTTTTTCCTTCGTTTTCAGATTATTCTCTCGATTCCTTCACTTTTTGATTTTCAATTACGCAGCCTTGACTCCCTCACACTAAGAGCATCAGAAGAACAAACTAAAAACGAAGACTTTAGTAGTGCAATACGTTATAACGCGAGAATAGTTTGGAGTATCAAAAGAACAAATAAAAAACAAATGACCGAGGACATTGGAAGAATAACAGTCAGCTAGAATTGAAAAAAATTAAAAGTTTGAATATTTTATTGTCATTTTTTTATGTTTAAGTTATAATTAAAAAAATTAAAAATTTTCACATTTTATTTCTACTTTATAAAGTTTAAATTATAATTAAAAAATGAGAAAATTTCGAATTTTTTTAAATAATTAAGCCTAACTAAAACTTGAAATCTGCTACGTAATCTAAATCCTTGCCCTTTGGTGGCCCGCTTGGAGATTTAAACAATGGACTATAAACCCGAGACAAGGTCTTGCTTTCTCCTTACTATTGTTCTGCCCTGCGTCGCCGAGCAGCAAAGAAAGAACCTTTTTGACCCACCCCAAGAGCATTAGAAGCATCCAATTCCCGCATTCCAATGGTGGATTCGACGAGTGAGAAACCGCTCAGATTAATGGCGGAGGCGTTCAAGGACCTGGCCGATACTGTAAACTCCGGTTCGGCGGAGGTCGAACTGGCGCCGTTTTCTCGCGCCTGCTCTCTGGTTTCCCCTCTTTTCGGTTGCTTGGGCATCGCCTTCAAGTTCGCCGAGATGGATTACGTCGCTAAAGTGCTAGTTTCGATTTTTTATTTTTTTGAAATGATTTTTTGTTTTGAGATGTTTGGTTTAATAGGTTGATCTTTTTGTGTGGTAACAGGTTCATGATATTGCAGAGGCATCGAAATCGATTGTGACATTACAAGCTATGCTGGAAAGGGATGTGCGAGATAACTCCGTGAAGAAAGCCGGTAGTCATTCTAGAAATCTTTTGAGGGTGAAACGGGGTTTGGATATGGTTAAACTGCTCTTTGAGCAAATTCTCGTTACAGAGTATGCACACTATAAATCCTCACTCATAAATATCTTATATGAGAATCCGTTAAAAGTTAGTGAATTGGATTCATATCTGATCATCATCCTCGTTGGGTTGGTGAGAAAAGGGTTGATATATTTGCGTATAAATCTTAGAGAAGTAGAAACATCGAGTCAGTAGAAAATAGTAGAACTTGGGTGCAAAATGGGAAAGTAACATGAGTAAGTGCTTGATATTATACTTTGGGAGGCTTGGTCTATCCTCTAGATAAGAGTTTGAGCTTGTTAAACACACTGCTGTTGTTGTGGAAAAATGAGTTTTGGGAGGACGTGTGAGGATAAAAAAATGAGATGAAACGCACAATATTAGTTCTCTTTCCTTTCTTTAACCAACTGTATAAGTGGCTATGGAAAATTGGCTGCTTTTTGGGGTTGTTATGAGTATCTGTTCCCGTAATGGTTTTGTTTTACGCAATAACAAAATTCATTGATTCCCTCTTTGAATTCTCTCTCCCTGTCTCACTTCTATTCTCTCTTCTTTCTCTCTTAATCTCAAGATGTTTTGAGTAAGTTCTTGGGAATTTTTAATCAGAACAATCGGTATCAAAGCATTCGAATCTTAGCTTATGGCTATTCAATGGTGGAAAGTACTAGAGATTCGAGTTACGAAAGTTGGAGCAAAGTGTTAAGGTCCTCCTCAAATAACAGAAACGCAAGGGAAAATTGTTTTTGTAAAATCAGTTGAAGACGATGTTCAATCAATTTATCCATGGGTTTGGAAATGAGAGCACTTTGGTGACAAGGGGAAAGGTGAAATAAGGTATTATAACTTGATCTCTTCTTGAAAATGATTGTTATACGATTATGATAAGACTTAGCAAGATAGATTTCACAATTTTTAAAGGTGCAAGTGTGTGAAGGGATGGTACATAAAGTTGGGAATGGAGGCCATGCATCTTGAGGAAAGAACTCAAGAATGGTATTGGGAGTGCTTGAAAAACAAAAATATGTTCGAAATTATAGGGTGGGAAGAGTTTATAGTTTCTCTAACTTAGAAGTTTTGATGAGGTAATATTTGAGGATCTTGTTGGTGATTTAGAAGTGTTAAAATACGAAGGATTGTGCAAGATTATTATGCTAAATTCAATAGTTATTCGAATAGATAGTCATTATTTGAGGCTTATTTGGTGCAATTCTTTTAAAAAGGGTTGAAATTGGAATTGGAATTGACAAATGTAGTTTTTTGATCCACCAAGTTTTCAATAGGAGTATGTGCTAGCCAAGAAGCAAGAGGCAATAGTAGCGGCAAATTTCAATTTCTCATTTGTTTAAAATGAGAATTAAATCACCTCACAATGTAGGAAATTCTAAGAGTGGATCATCACTAATCAGATCTCATCTAGCGCCACTAATAGCCAAGCATAAGCACCATGATGGTATCACCAACGCCTAATAACCAAGGAAATAATTCTAGGATGAGCTTTGTCAAAACTTTGAGGGCTTCAAGGATAGTTAGCAATAAGGAGTTTGATTAAAAGAGATCAAGGGGCTACACTTTTGGTGTGACATCAATTTTACTCCAAGGCATAAGTGCAAGAAGAAACAAATCCTCTTGTATGTGGTTGAGGAAGAACAAGAATTAGCGCATGAAGAAGAGGATTCAATAGTTGGGGAAAGTGGAGACAGGTAACTCCTAATGTGCAACTACAATTCATGGTAGGATTGGATGCAAGAAGGGACTTCAAACAAATGAGAGGAACAAGGGTTCATTAGAAGAAACCAATACATATCTTGATTAATGAGTACACAAATTTATAGATGTATCAATGATCAAAAAGAATAAATACGAAGCCAATGAAGTGGAACTTTTTAAGATTACAATTGGTAGTGGCCTTAAACTGAAATGTCACTAATGTTGTTTGAATTGCATCAGGATTATACAAGGATTAGAGTTCACAATCGATGCTTTGGTAATTTCTTTAAGAGAATGTGACATGGTTCTTAAGTATAATTGCTAGTTACCTTATACGACATTTTGTGTAATTTCAAAACTAAAACCATGGCTTTATATTGGAACGATTTGTTAGTCACATTGATAGGGAATCCTGGTAGGACTTGCGAGGTGATTTCAAGGAAGGATTTCCATAAAGTGTTGAAGAATTTTAATTGTGGGCTGCTATATATGTTGCAATCATCGTATCCTATTGACTGTCAACTTTTGCAAGTGAATTTGGGAATTTGTCAGCCTAGCAATTTTGACAAGATTAATTGGTTACTAGCAAAATTTGTAACCTTTTTTTAAGAACCCAATCAGCTATCCCCTAGTAGAAAGCAAGATCATAGAATTCACTTAAAAGAGGGAATGGAATCACTATGTAGGACTACAAAGGACGCAATCGAGAATTCATTTCAAGAAATGATGAAACAAGGTTCATTCAGCATAGTAGTGGTCCTTATGATTCATTTATGGTTTCAGTTAAAAATAAAGACAATGCTTAGACGATGTGCATAGATTATAAAGAATTGAACAACTAGAACATCAATGACAATTCTACTAGTTGAAGAGTTTCTTGATAAGTTTCATGGTTCTAGTTGGTGCTCTAAGTTGGATTAGGTTAGGATATCTTATTGTTAGAATGCACATTGATGTATTCGAAAATAGTCTTCAAAACTTATGAGGGCTACTATGAATTTCTAGTCATGTATTTTGGCTTATCCAATGTTCCTTCAACCTTTCAAAGTCTCATGAATGAGATTTTTAGAAGGTTTTTTAAGGAAGTTTATTATAGTTTTCTTTGATGATATTCTTATATATAATGGTTCATTCCAATAACAATTGGAGCATCTTAGAATGCAATGCAGTTATGTAAGGATCATCAGTTGTTTGGGAAGGGGAGTAAGTGTAATTTTGAAGCAAGACAAGTGGAGTATTTGGGTTTTGAAGTAAGAGTGGAAATTGACGAGAAGGTGAAAACAATACAAAATGGCAAGTTTCTAGATCACTAAGAGAATTAATGCAATTCTTAGGCTTATGGGTTACTGTGGAAGATTGAACTTTATGGAGGGATTAATAGGCCTCTAACTAAATTACTTAAAAAAACAAGCATCAGCAATATGGGAGTGGTATGAACTGGAGCAACAAGCTTTTGATAAGTTGAATAGAGCCATTACAATCACACTAGTGTTAGCCTTGCCAAATTTCTCATAACTTTTTGTAATTGAAGTTGATGTTGGGGGATATGGATTGGGGCAGTACTTCAGCTAAATCAACACCCTATAGCATTCTTACGGAAAGCTCTAGCAACTAAACACTTGGGGTTATCCACTTGTAAGAAAAAGTTCCTAGCTGTTGTTAAAGCATGAAAGATGGGCATCATTATTTGAACAGGAGGTTGTTTGTAGTTCAAACAAATCACAAGTGTCTCAAATATTTGCTAGAGCAAAGGGTAAATCATAACTTGGTTATTTAAATTGTTTGGATATGATTTTGAGGTGCTACACAAGAGTGGAAAGGAGACTATAGCGGTTGATATCTTTGTCCAGAATATTCAATGTTGAATTGCTAACGCTAACTGTATCTCAAGTACATACTATGGTATTAGATCGAATTAAGATCCTTCACTGCAAGTCTTCATCAAGAGTGTTGCATTTAGGTACTTACGAATGGAGGGATAAATTGCTCAGGTGGAAGGGAATGCTAGTTGTGGGCTTTGATTCTGCACTGAGAAATAAATTGATTTCTATGGGAGATGATGGAATTCATGTGAGTTACATAGGAGTGTTGGCAACTATTAAAAGGTTACAGATTTGGTCATATTGGAAGGGTTTAGCTAGGGATGTCCATATTTATGTTGATGCCGAGGGAGTAGGCATGAGTCATTAGTATAAGTTGGGATCATGTTATTGGAATGAAGCCCCAAGCCTGGTTGGACTTGGGCCGTTTCTCTGTTCAACTTCTCCTTTTCTTAGGTGTTTTGAGTAGGTTCTTTGGGTTGGAATTTTTTTATCAAGACAACTATGTTAAGAAGAATTTTAGTTTCCCATTCTAAGAGATTTATAGTTTATGGTCTTGATTATAATTGTACAACTAGCTATGTATTTCAGCTATGATGATTAGTTCTGATGCCAATTTCTGTGTTAAAACAGCAGTAGATCATGGATGTGAGGTGGATGTCTGCCCAATAACTATAGCCATCAAGATGACATTTATTTTATTTAGGGAAACCAATTCATGCATGTAGTCTTAACAGCATCTTTTAAATTTCATGGCTATTACTTCATTGTCTTGATAGTGATGCAACTATTCCAAAGGCTGTTCCTTGATGTTAATTATTGCTGCAGTCTAAGCAATCATTTGGGTGGTTTATTTATTAGACTTGAGAATTGAATATTATGTTAAGAAAATAACAAGGAAGAATAAAACTCCAGGAAGGTTGCTGATTTCTATGTAACTATTTTGTTTCCTACGAAACTTAAAATGGGAGTTTGAATTGAAAGCTGGTTACACCATTAATGTTTTTGGTATTATTCTGTAACTGAAACTGAAGGATCGAGGCCACATTGTGTCCTGTTTCAGGGACTAATTTGTTCGACCTCACTATAATTGTTGTTTGATGTGTAGGAAATTTAAATACGACTTTGCCATATACTCGCACAGAACATTTGTTGGCCCATTGTTCGTTAGACTTCTTTCTTTTTCCTGTTCATTGATGTTAATTAAACTTTCATATAATAACTTGATTTCCCAGTTTAAAGAAAGCAAGTTTAGCTGCAAAATTTGAGCAAATTGACTTTGATATTCCACTTCACGTACTCTTAACTATAGTTAGGCAGAGGTTGTTAAGATTCCCTTTTGATCACATGTCAGGGGTGATTCTTTGAGAGACCCAGCTTCCAAGGCTTATGCCCAAGTATTTGCTCCTCACCATGGGTGGGCTATCAGAAAGGCTGTTGCTGCTGGGATGTATGTCATTCCAACAAAAGCACAGCTATTGAAGAAGCTCAATGAAGATGGTAAGCACTTGCAACTAATCTATTTTCTTGGCTCTAAATTAATTCCTCCAGTTTATCTCTACATGTACAAGCGCTGTAATCTGTTCTCATATTTGCTTATGATACGTACAGCATAAGGTCTGTTGTGTTCAAACTAAAAGCTGTCTGCTATTACTGCCCTTAATTTCAATTTGCACAGAAGTTCTTGGGTAGGTAGGTAAACTTTTGTATCTGTAGTTGATTTATTGCCTCGACGTTGATGTTGATTGTGTCCCACTATATTTTGAAACATGCTTTGGATGTAAAGGAGATAATTCGTCTAAGCTGAAATTACAACCCAGCTTAGATCATTCATGCGCTACGTAGACTAAATCTTGTATGAGCAAAGAAACTTTAGGCCCTTTTACTTTCTAGCTTGTGATTTTGTTGATTTTTTCTCTTTTTTTTTTCATTGTTCCTTATATCCAGAATCATCTGCAAGGATTCAAATGCAAAATTTCGTTACTGCGTGCGCGCCAGTGGTTCTGTACATTGACAAACTCTTCCTGACAAGAGAACTAGGCATAGATTGGTGAACAATTATATTCTACATGTATCTTATATTTTTCTTTTTTGTCCTTTTTTAAACGTGAGTCAAACAGTCGTATTCTTGAAGTTACAAGCTAGTAAATGATGAGATATTATTATTATTGTATCTTAGTAAATGCGTCAAGGCCTGCCAAAGGATGTATCATAAGAAACCACCACCAATGTGCTGGAATTTATCTTATTCTTCGACTTGACCTCTTGATCACTGCATCTTGATTTCTTCTTCAAGCCAAAGCCTAGAGGCCTGGAGGACCTATGTTTATATAATTGTAATAAAGAAAACATGGTTTTCAATTTAATTCTTCAGTTACACCTTCAAGTTAGGAAATCTTTTAGGACATAGAATTAGTGACAGGGAACAGCTATGAACCAATATACTCTGGTTATATTAAAGCAACAAAGGAAAACTTGTTTTCTGTGTGGAGTGAAAAAACAGCTCCATTAATTGCACCAATTTCATTAAAAGTTTTAAAAAATGTCAAACGTATATAATGTACAAGGCTCTTTGTTTTGTAGGAGCTTAGGGAGTTTGGAAAAGATTGTAATGTAAACAGTTTTCTCTTTATTTTTTTATAAAGAAGTTGTCTCTATGACTTAAATTATTGATAATAAGGTCACAACGGTTTACTCTCTTCGTTAAAAGTTTTTGCACTTCAAAATTCTTCTCCAAGAATTTTAGCTGTAAAAAAGTTTTAAATCACTGTTTATCTCTTAAGCTTTGTATAACCAATCCCATCCTTTACTCCTAATAATGAATCTTCTACGGTTGATGATTTCAAAACAACAATTAGGAGGCGATCAAATAGGAAGAAGGGTTGTATCTCTATTAGTTGTTAATGAATATTATTGTGTAGAATTTAGACAGGAATTCATTTTTCTTCTAAAATTACATCTATGATATTAATCCTTTCTTAGGTCGTTTAGAAATTGAGTTAAAAGAGTGTTGTAGGAAGAAATTGAAATTCTTAAAGTTATTGGGAAACTATTTTTTTTTAGAAATTAAAATTTTATTAAAGAATTAAGGGGTTGACTTACAGAAGAGGTCTGCCACGTACAATAAGACCCTTAATACATTGAAGCATCTAGGCTATTACAAAAACGTTGACGTTAAGAGCAAAGACGAAAGAGTATTGTCGTTTTACAATTAGGGTATAACTAATTGTTCCTTTCTCAAAGACTACAGAAGCTTCTCGATTCGGGTGGGTGAGAGGCGAAGCTCCAATAGCGAGGATAGTAGCGTGATTTTCCAATTCTTCTTCTCCTTTCTCCACACATGATGGATCTCATCTCAGGTAAATCTCAACTTTAGTAACATAACGATTCTTTATGTTTTAGGGCATAATGTATCCTTTGTTCCCGACTCTTCAGACATGGCTTACCAATGGAGTGAAGGATGCGTTCTTAGGATTCAAATCTGCAGTGAAGGACAAAGGAATCTCACTCAAGTAAGCGTCTCATATCGGTTTGGCTCTTTTATGTTGTTGTTTGAACTCATAGAGTGACTCTTCAATCTGACAGGAGGGACTAAGGAGTTCCTTTAACCAAGAATGAGGAGGGAGCAACTACTGTCTGCTTTCCAACAAGTGAGTCCAGATCTCCTCTACCCTTGTATTTTCCATAAGTAGAGGCATGATTAGGCGTTAGCATTCAAGAAATTCTATGCATGAGACCCTTGATTTCTAATCTGTAATAAGACTGAACTCTGGTCATGAATTTCACTAAGTAAGAAGGAGCGGGGACTAATTTCTCCATGTGAGAGCTATTCCTCTGCTACAGTGAGAGTTCAACTTATTTATAATCAGTTGCTCTCTTACGCTAGCTATAGTGAGCTCTATAAGAGAGAGTAAGGATACATACTTCTTTTCAAGCCTTCTATTGTTCCTCTCCTTCCAAATTGCTTGAGTGTATGTAGCAACCGAGATTAGTATAACAATTTTATCATATTTAGAAACATGTAGATGAGGTAGCTCCAGTAAAATGTCATAGAGTCTATTCGAATTAGGATCAGCAGCTCATAATCTAGAGATTTTTGCCCAAATTTTTTTTAGAGAAATCCATTAAAAAAAAGATGGTCTCTAGATTCTTCCCATAGCATATATAGAATAAATGTCTTTGAGGAGGGCAGAAATTGCAGCCTACCAAAGTGCTGAGTCTATTCAACATTACTAGCTAGAGAAGAAAGTTAGTGTTAGGTCTAAGAACTTTGTTCCAAACCATAGAGTACCATTCCACTCTATTAATTGTCCCATCCCTCAATTTTTTAGCTTCCTTTATAACTATTTCTAAAACTAGAATCCCTTTCCATAAATAAGTATCCCTCTCTCCGAGACTTGTGAATCGTGGAATGGACAGAAGTCTAATTTCATCCATTGATAGTGACCAGCTTCCATTTGTAACTATTTCATTGAGCTTAATATTCTTAGGGAACCTCACCAATAGGGTTCTTGCCAACTGATTTTGAAATAAAACTCCTTGCCTTGTCCAATTATCATACCATAAAGAAAATCTTTCCCCAGCCCCTATTTGACAAGATATGTTCGTTGAACTTCATCCTTCATTTTCAGAATTTGGTTAAAGAACCAAATGTAACTGTCTTTGGGTCTTAAAGCCCAAAAGCTCCTATCTTTTAATATGTTAGATGTGAATCCATTTGATCCACATTGACTATTTATCACTTAGGATTTTCCAAATCCTTTTAGTTATAAGTAATATGTTCTTCTTGGTTATTGACTCCAATCCTAATCCCATTTGGTTGACAGATACTCTTCCAGTTGACTTTTGCTTTCCCTTTCTCACCATTCCTTTTCCTCCATAGAAACTGCTTCATCATTCTTTCAATTGTTTTGGTAAGCCCTTTTAAGAGAAATAGGTAGGAACACCAATAAGTTTGCATTGACAATATCACCGACTTTAAAAGCTGAAGTTTCCCTCCATAGGATAGGTCTTTTCTGAATTTTTTCAATTAAAGGAATAAATTCACAAAACTTAGTCTTCTTGATGAGATAGGAATGCCCAAATAAAGGAGAGGAGGCTCTTTTAATTCCATTCCCGTTGCTAGAGTCAAGGCATTAGAGAGGTGAGAAGCACTTTCTGAAAGCATGAAGTAACTCTTTTGAAGGTTAACACTCAAACCTGACATCTCTTTGAAAGAATTGAGAGTGCTCATCAATAGAGAGACTAAGTGGACATTTGCCTTGCTTAGGAGTATGAGATTATCTGCAAAGCATAAGCTAATTAGTGAAATCTTCTTACATTTGGAATGATATTTGAATCTTGGATCCTTAGAAGAGTTATGCTTTAGCATTTGAGTAAGAACCTCCATGCAAATTAGGAATAGGTAAGGGGACAGAGGATCCCCTTGCCTAAGTCCTTTTTTGCCTTTAAACATCTTCGTAGGCCTCTCAATTATTAGAATTCTGTAGGAGGCAGTAGTAATGCATTCCCAAATCCACCTTAAGAACCCATAAAGAAATTCCATGACCTCCATTGTTTGTAGCAAAAAGCTCCAATTCACACTATCAAAAGCTTTATGTAGGTCCACTTTGATAGTACAGTTATGAGGACTTTTCCTCCGATTATACCCTTTCAATAGCTCCTGGACTAGAAGAATATTGTCCCCAATATCCCTATTGTTTATAAAAGCTCCTTGATTCTCACTGAAGAGATAATGCATAAACTCCTTCAACCTGTTTGACAAAATCTTTGCAATAATCTTACAGAGAAAGTTGGTGCAAGAAACAGGTCTTAATTCACTCCAATAGGACATATTTGAGCTTTTAGGGACTAAACAAATGAAGGTCTTGTTAATCTCCTTTAGCAGTACCCCTCTTTGAAAGAACTCATGCCCAACCTCCTTTACTAACACCCCCCCCCCCCCCCAAACAGTACTCCAAGATTTTTTATAGAAGAAACCATTCAAACCATCAGGACTCGGAGCTTTAGAGCTATTCATGACAAACACCACCCTCTTTATTTCTTGGTCTGTAATTGACCTAATTAATAAGGAGACCATATGTTTAGAAATTCTTACTGCAACAAACTTTCTAAGATCATCTCCTATGTCTGGAAAGGAAGCTACTGAACCTAGAAGGTTCTTGTAAAAGTTCATTGCTTCTTTAGCTATTCCTTTTTGTCCAACCACAACCTCTCCAGCTTCAGTTTTAATGGAGGAAATTCTATTTACATTCTTCCTAGCTTGCACTGAGTTAAAGAAGAACTTTGTGCATTTGTCCCCATCCTTTAGCTAGTTAACTCTGGATCTCTGCTTCAATAATAAGCTTTGGTTATCCACCGGATGCAAATAGTTCTTTAGAGCTTCCTTTTCATCTGAGGCTAAAGAAACATCTGTAGGATTATTTGCCAATGAAGTCTGAATAGCTAACAATATATCTCTAGCTTTTTCAATTTCCTTCAAGAGATTATGTCCTCTTTTTGAATTTAGAGATTTCAATTCTTGTTTGATAGACTTGAGCTTTTGGAGGCAAATTAACTATTTTGTCCTAAAGAAATCATACTCCAACCCCTTCAATGTTGCCTCTTGAAAACCCTCCATATTTGCCAAGAAATTATTAAATTTGAAAGGATAAAGGATTCTGACAGAGTTAAACAAGTTGTCCACCCTTTTAGGAGTATGGTCAAAAATTCTAAGGTTTAGGAATTTTGTTGAACTTCCTGAAAAAGAATTTAGCCAATTCACATTTACCAAAGCCCTATCCAACTTTTTCCTGATATGCCAAATTGAACTTTGTTTGTTAAACCGTGTGGATCTATGGCCTTCAAACTTCAGATCTGTGAGTTCCACCTCCTGCATAAAATCATACATATTTGAAGAATAATTGTGTAAATTACAATTGTCTTCTGCTTCAGATCTAAATAAAGTGGTGTTAAAGTCACCACACATTAACCTTGGAGAATTTACCGAGGCCTTTAATCTTCATATAGAATTCCAGAATTTAGTCCTTTGAAACCTGAGGTTAAAACCATAAACAAAAGTAGCTAAAACACTAGAGTTTTCCATCTTGAAGTAGATCTTAGTGTGAATAAACTACTGATTTGTTTCCAGAACATTTACCTCTAAGAAATCACCATCATAAGCAATAATAATCCTACCATAGGCATGGCTTTAGTGGTTTGTTTAAAACTGTCATTTCCTACCCAAACAACACAACTTATTCAAATTTGCTTCTTTAATTTTAGCTTCCAAAAGAAGAAAAACCTGAGGCTTCTCCTTCAGGACAAAATCCCTTATCGCATTAAGCTTGGAAAGGTGATTTATTCCACGTACATTGCATACTATCACAATCATTAGAGATTGTTTTTACCTTTGGAGCCTTTCTTACTACTCCTGTTACTTTTCCTAGAAGTCACCTGCTCAAACTGCTCCTCTTGAAGCCCACCATTCGACAGATTAGCCTTCTGTAGGCTTTGTTCATTCTGTTGGGGATTAGAAACTCCTTCATCTAGGTTAGTTTCATTAGTTTCCAGCCCATTCACCCCCTTATCCATTAGAGTATTGTTTTGATCAACCAATGATATATGACAAAATCCTCCCTTTTTATCTGAAACTAGTCTATTTCTTTCATGAATGCTGCCTCAATTTTAAAAGAATCTTTTTCCAACTAAATTGGTTCAAGATTTTCAGCAACTTGTTTAGCCTCCTCACCATCTTTCGTTTCTTCCAAATCATACTTTTCTATACCCATCACCTCCCAATAGTCTCCTCTAGTGAAGATTCGTCCAGTAGGTTTCCATTCTTTAGCTTGAGCTTTGAGAGACGGTTTCTATTGGCATGTTACCATAACTCTATCCTCTCTAAGAGAATGCTCATTTGCCAACCTTGAGATAGGAATGCAATCTTTCATTTCTTTAGAAATGTCCATACTCACACACAATATAGCAAATCTGACGCTTTTTCTCAAAGTGATGTTTTCATCCATACATATAGGTTTCCCCAAATAACTAGCTAGCATACTCAACCCTTTAGTAGTCCAATGTTCCAAAAGGAATATTGTGAATGCTCACCCATAAAGGAATGTTCTTCATTCTTTTTTTTTCTAGTTCCATTTCCAATTGCCAATTTTAAAGAAATAAAGGGAGTTGAGAGATGTGCCAAGGGCCTTTTTCAATTACCTTTGTGTTTCTGCTTTTGAAGAGAAAGTGAAGATTATGTTATCCTCCTCAGTGAGATTTACCTCCTTTAAACCTCTTCTTTTCCAATTCCTCTAATTCCAAGCTTGTATCACTGGAAAAGCAGGTCTTTTGTCCATAAAAAAACCAACTAGAGTAGTCTCCCATATCCTAGCTCCTTCCTGCATAATATCAAGGCTAGGAGCCACCATTAATTTCCCTTCAATCTTTGTAGGAGGACTGAAAACCAAAGAAGAATCAGAATTATCTCCCACTACCTATTTCATGTCTTCCTATTTCCTCTAATAGAATCTCCTTTTATTGGAATTGTCATCTTAGGAGGAAAATCTAAAGTAGAGGGAGGGGTATTTTTAGAGAGGGGTGGGGAGGAAAAATGGGCTGTAGAAGATTGGGAGGGGAAGGAGGGTGTAACATGTAGGTTAGTAGTTTTTAGAGAAGAAGATAATGGAGGAAAATCCGTCTCCATTTTATATGGAACCCTAATCTGTTGATATTTGAATGCAGGTCATCCAATGGAGGAGCAACTGGAAAGAGGCTAAGAGCAGGTTTTCGAAATAAAGGGAGGTGGGTGTTTTGTGAAATAGTAAAGGTAGCAGGGAAAAAACAATAATGATTAGGGTATTCAGATGAAAGAAAGAGGAGTTCAATTCTGCGTTAGGGTTTGGTGGGTGGAAAGAGGTTTGGGAGAAGATAGAGTTTCTATGAAGCTCAGCTCATCAAAGAAAGGAGCAGACAAAATAGCAAAAGGATGGGTATTCAGATTTGAGAAGGAAGGAATACAGGATTAGGATAGGGTTCGGTGGAAGGAAGGGTGGATTAGAGAGAAGCTAGAGTTTCTCTCATGTTTCTGGTGCCTTTAATGGTAAGATTTGCTTATTGGTTGTTATTGGGAAACTATTACTAACCCCCTTCAATGGCAAAATTATTGTGCTTTATGACACAAATAGAAAATCATTAGTTCCTTAATTATTGATCAAATGATACATTTTTCTTTGAGGTTAAAATAGGAAGTGATTGACCTGCAAGTTACTTTAGTGTTAGCTTATAATCTTGGCTTTCAAAGAGCTCTACTTGGGAGCAAATTAATGGAACTAGGTGTTGTTATAATGATTCCATGGATTATTTTGAGAAATTTTAACAACATGATTCACCCACATGAAGTTGAGGGCAATTTTAGCCTAAGAAATCACACGGAAGATTTCAGAGACTATCTTGCTAACATTCAAGTGACTAATATGAGAATGGAGGACAACTTTTGTACTTGGACAAGATAGCAAAAAAGGGAGTTATTCCTCAAAAATAAAAAAGACTTCCAATAATGGTAAGTGGTTAAGTTCTTTTCCATAGAGCAAAGCGTGTTTCAACAACTCACTCTTCTCATATCACACTCTAATTATGATACAAACTCTCTTTCTCAAAATTCCAAAGAAATCACATTTTATATTCAATAATTACTTAGTAAAGAAAGCTTTCAAGAGTCGGTGCAAAAAGGCCTTAGCTTGATAGGTCAATGGAATAAGGCCTACATTTACATGAGAAAACTTAGTAAAGTGAAGGAGGAACTAAAGTCTCTAAACGCTTCAAGGTTGGTAATATTCAATTGAGAACAAAGGAAACCTTGGAGATATTAAACATAAATCAATCCTAAATCTACCACTCCTATACTAATAAACAACTTCAGTATGAAGAAAAAGTTGCATTACAAGACTATGCTTAAGCTTTCTTTGTTAACAACTATATTTTATAGCAAAGATCAAGAGCAATTTGGTTAAAGGAAAGGGATAGAAATAAGAATTTGTTTCACAAGTTAATATTTTCAAGGAGAATATTAGTAGGATAGCTTCTTTATTAAATAACGTTGATTCTATTGTTGAGCAAATTGGAGTCAAGTTAGACTCAAGATAGACCAAGTTTTGTTATAATTTAGATAAAGGATTTGTAATATAGCACACAACACGATACCATATTAAAGTTAAATTTGCTTCAAGCAACATGAGTACAATATAGATCTATGTTAAGGACCAATGTTGTCAATGATTTTTTAATAAATTGAGAGTTTTCTTTAAGGAGAGTAACACAAGCATAATAAGGATCTATGTTGGACCCATGTTTATCAAGGTGTCTTAAAATTCTCGGCTTCATAGGATCAAAGAGATATATAGACATGGGGGTAGCTATTAGAAAAATGATAGTCATTAAAGAGATGAACTAGAGTATCTTAAGATAAGAAAGGGGTAAATTTAGAGAGATAAATAAGGGATTTCCGTCTATATTCAAGTAAAGAACTTCAAGATTTTAAGAACCATAAGAATTAGTTCTTTTGTTTTAAATTTTATTTTATTTTATGTTTGTTTTTTAATTTTAATATAAACTAAATTGGGATATATCTAGATGGGATGAATCCTAAAACTATGTGCTTGCATTGATTATTAGATTTAATGAAAGATCAAAGTTATCTTAGGAATTAGTCAAGGTTATATCTTGAGAACATCCTTATAAAATTCATTGCATCATTCAAAGCTTCCCTCCATAAAACCAAAGAGTCAGATTTTTCGTCTGGATATACTGAGCCAAATTTGGTGGAACACATAAGTGCAATAATTTGTGGCGTCTTTTAGGTACTAAGCTCCTTTTTAGTACTTCGCACCGTCCTAATTCACTAATAGCATATTAGGTTTGTTACTTCATGGCTTATTAACTAAGAGCATGAAAGATTAAGATATAAAGTTAGCAATACTGAATTTGCATATAATAGAAGGCTTACTTCTTCAACTAGTTCTTCCATTAAATTTATTTATAAAGTTCATTTGTTTTTTTTAATAATTTGATTCCTATCCCAAGGAAAGACTTGTTGAATTTTGATGCTAAGGAAAAAGTTAAGGCTTTTCAATGCATCAATGAAAAATTCAAAGCTCAAATTAAGAAGGCTAATGCAAAATATAAAAAGAAAGCTAATAAACATCGCAAACAAACTTAGTTTAAACCAAGTGATTTAGTATGGTTGCATTTGTGCAAAGAACGCTTTCCTTTGAAATGAAAGAATAAGTTATTGCAAAGGGCTGATGGACGTTTCAAAATACTTGAGAAATATGGAGACAATGCATGTAAGCTTAACCTTCGAAAGCAATATGGTGGAATTAGCACAAAATTCAATATTGGTAATTTTTCTCCTTATATAGAAAATAAAAATTCAAGGGCTAATTCTTTTGAAGAAGGGGAGAGTGATGCATAACATTAAGCATTTTAGGTTTCCCTAAGGTGGAAGGACATTTTATATGCAACAATATCATTTAGGGTGGAAACAAGCTTAAAATAAATGAAGAAAAAGTTGTGTAAGTTTGAAGTAATTAATGACGAAGTATCACATTGTCAGCACCATGGGCATAATAATCCAAGTTTAACTTGGTTTATTTACATCATATCCCTTAGGAATATTATGTTTACTTTTTGTTCAAGTAGTTTTCTTAATTGTTCTTAGAGAATAGGATAAGATTAAGTTAGAATCAGATTAGGAAAACTTTTTCTAGCATCTAAATATTTCCATATTTGGGGAGCCTTTTTAGAGTTATTTAGGATTAATGTTTCTGTATTTGAGAAGAAGGATTTATTTTTTTTATTTGCATTAGGAGAATCTTTTAGGGACTTTTTAAGTTGGTTTATAACTTATATAAGGTATGCATTAGGGCTGCATCCATTAGAATTCGTGATTGAGTATACAAATAATGCACGAGCTTTCTCTTTTTAATTTTGTGTGAGTTTATTTTTATTTTTGTGACACTAGTTCTTGATATTTTATGCTGTGTTATTAGGTTTGAGCTTAAGATATTCAAGTTCATATTCTTTTAATTCCAAATTTTTATTAATTCATAAAACAATAAAAAAAAGTATTCTTTGTTTTCGATTTAGTTATGCATTAGGTTAGAGAAATTTTGTAAGTGGCATATATAAGAAATACATAACAATGAAATGAAACTACAAAAAAAGCAATTAAAATAGAGTGAAAATATGAGAGGGCTATTAGAATTTCTCTAAAAACATATTTTAATATAAAAAACTCATTCACCAAGTGTTGATGGTCAAGGAGTCATAGACCATTTAATAGTACAACCACCCTATTAGCCAAAATCTTATACACACACACACACATATATATGACACTCACAAATTTTAGTAAGGTCAAGTTTAAGATTTTCTATGATTTGAATTTCCATAATTGGATTTGCTACATTGAACATTGATTGACACCACCTAATGTGAAGGTGAGAATAACAACAAAATGGTTTCAATTATTCATGTGATGTAGGTTCACAATGGAGAAACCAACATGGGGAGAAGTATTATAGCTATGACTCAACATTTTGGAAAAGATGCCTTTGATGATTTAGTGGGAGAATTCAAAAAGTTAACACAGAAGAGTATAATCAAGGAATATTATGCTCTCTTCGAGAAGTACTCTAAAAAATTACACATACCTGAATCCTACTTGAATGGGTTTATTTTAAAAGAGGTTGAAACCTAAGATCGTGTTGGTAGTGGAACTTTTGAATCTCAAAATCTTTCACAGTGCCTAGGTGTTAACAAAAAAAGAAGTCATTGCTTTTGTATGTTACTCAACCAACATAGTGTGAGGCTCTGGATCACTAACTTCAACAAATTCTCTTATGTTACCTCTGTCCGAATCATTAATCAAATATGATATTTCAAGATTATTGCCCCTATGATACATACTAGAAATGTAGATTTAAAGCTAATTCAAAAATAACAAAGACAACGTAATAGCAAAGAGTTTGAGGAAAAGAGAGCCAAGTTTATAATGTGATGATAAGTTCTTATAGGGGAAAAAATGTAAAAAGAATTCGTTTGTGGTTAAAGATGAGGAAGGTGAGATGTGTCAATAAATAAATCAAGCTAGCCTTACATGGAAGAAGATAGGTACATGCACTTCATTAAATGATAGCCAAAAGCAAGTGGAAGAGACATCAAACATCTTCAATTAATGAAGTCGAAATCATCATAATTTGAAGCAAGTTATTGCTAAAAATGTTAAACCAAGTTGAAAGGAGATAACTTCTTCCTTAAGCTATCATATGATTGGACCAAAAATTTGGTCTAATAGAATAGTTGCTTATATAAGTAAAACTCTAGATATTTATTGTTTTTGTTGCCTATAAAAGAGTGTAATCGATAGAGTTGTATTATGTATTGGGATTCAATAAAAAATTTTCCTCATCTTCTCTCCCTCTCGCTCGTGGTGTGTCTATGAGTGTTGTGTCATTTTGATATCAAATTAGTATCAGAGCTAGTTAAATCTAGTTTCAGTTTTTTAAGCGATTTGTAAGAAAAAAAAATAGATAAAGTGTTCTTATACTTGTGAGAGAGTGATTCATTTAAAAGTGAGAGATGTCAAACAGTTATAATATTATGTAGCCAGGTCCTAAATTAGATAGTAAACTTAATTATAATTATTGGAAGATTTTAATGTCTACCCACATCAAGGCTTACAATATTTGGAGTCTTGTTGGTTCAGGCTTATAAGGAAGAGCTGATGAAAACGCTTAAAGGAAGGACCAGTTGGCGTTATCACAAATTCACTAAGGAGTAGATTATTCAGTTTTTAGCAAAATTGTTAATGTTAAAACTGCTAAAGAAGTGTGGATACCTGGGGGCTAGCTTACAAAGGTATAGATAAGGCTAAAAATCCAAATTGCAATCCCAACATAGAGAATATGAGAGGTATGAAATGTCTAATTGAGAAACTGCTGAATAATATTTTTCTCGTGTTACTAATCTTGTCAACAAGATGAGGCTGTATGAAGAGGATATTTCAGATAATAAGGTGGTAGAAAAGATCCTATGCACTATGCCTATTAAATTTGACCATGTTATGGCTACAATACTATAGTCACATGATATAGAGACTATGATTGTAGCAGAATTGTAGGGAAGCATTGAAAGTCATATTAGTAGAATATTAGAGAAAACTAAAAGGACAATAAAAGAAGTCTTAACAGGCCATGTGAATTTCAATAATGTTGTAGAATCTAATCAAAATGAAAATGGTAGAGGTCATGGTTTTAATAATGGAGGAAGAGGAGATTTCAAAGGCAGAGGTAGAGGAAAGAGGTCATGGCAATAATTTTAACTAGGGGAGAGAAAACAATTTCAGAACATTCACTTAAGGAAGAGAAGGAAATAATTTTGGCCTTCTAGTCGAGGAAGAGGCCGAGGTAATTAATATAAAGAGAGATATAATTTTAATTGCTTTACTTGTGGAAGGTATGGACACAAAGTTGTTTATTGTAAATCCAGATCTCAGAACAACTAGCAGGCTAATGTTGCAGAAAATCATTACCAACATTGTGGTAAGAATTCTAACAATGTAGAAAGTTTATTTCTAGTAAGCAACTTTTTTGTGGAAAATGAAAATATCTGGTATTTAGATTTTGGTTGTAGTAATCGTATATGTGGGAATAAGGAGTTATTTTCTTCTGTAGATGAAAATGTTCAGTCAACAATTAAATTTGGAAATAATTCAAATATTCCTATTTTGGGAAAAGGTCTAATATCCATTAAGCTAAAGGATGGTTTTAAAAGCGTTATCTCTAATGTTTTCTATGTTCCTGGTCTTCATCATAATTTACTGAGCATGGGTCAATTATCAGAGAAAGGTTATAAAATGTAGATTCATCATGATTTATGTACCTTGATAGACAAGAGTGGAAGATTTATTACAAAGGTAAAGATGTCTTCTAACCATCTATTCCCACCAAAAATTCATCATGAAAAATTTGCTTTCTTGAATTTTGTGATACCTGATGCAAAATGGCTATGGCACATGCGTTTTGGACATTTTCATTTTTCTAGATTAAATCATTTATTAATAAAAGAGCTTATGTCTGGCTTACTTATTGTGAATATTCCTAACCATGTAATGTGAGACATGTGAGATGGGAAAAAAGCATAAGGATGTATTTCTAATTGGAAAGTCCTATAGAGCATAGAAGCTACTGAAAATTATTCATTATGTTTATTGTTGAAGTTCCATCCAATGAAGGTAATATGTATTTTATTACTTTTATTGATGATTTTAATAGAAAGACCTGAGTGTATTTTCTAAAGCAAAAATTAGAAGTTTGTGATGTGTTTAAATCATGTAAAGCGTTTGTGGAAAAGCAAAGTGGTTGCAGAAAGTACTAAGAACAGATAGAGGTCAAGAGTATCTTGCATGTACAGAAGTCTTTGAGCAGTATGGAATTTAACATCAGTTGACCACTAGATACACGCCTCAATAAAATGGAGTAGTAAAAAGGAACAACAAAACTATTATGGACATGGTAAGATATATATTAAGATCTAAATAATTGCCTAAAGAATTTTGGGTAAAAGTTGTTACTTGTGTAGTTTATATTTTAAACAGATGTCCAACAAAAAGCCTTGATGAGAAAATACCTGAGGAAGCTTGGGCATCTCAAAGTTTTTGGGTGTATTGCTTATTTCTATGTACCAGATCAGTTGAGGAAGAAGCTGGATGATATGAGTGAGAAATGTATTTTTATAGGTCATAGTGCAAATTCAAAGGCCTATAACTTGTACAATCCAAATACAAAAAAGAAGATTATTAGTCGTGATGTAACTTTTAATGAGGATGGAATATGAGATTGGCCTTCAACTTCACCAAAAAGGTCAGTGGTAATTTTAGAAAGTTATGAAGAAGAAAATACTTAGGCAAATTCAATATCTCAGCCAGAGACATCTAGTAGACCCTAAAGATGTAGTCAGTTACCAGCTAGATAGGAAGACTATGTGATAGGTACTGATAATGATCTATTTGATGAAGAGATTGTCAATTTACTTTATTTGTAGATTGTGAACCAGTTAATTATGAGGAGGTATCAAATGACTTGAAATGGAGGAAAGCCATGGATAAAGAAATATATGCAATTGAAAGGAATGACACATAGGAATTAACAGATTTGCTTGCTGATAAAGAGCCTATAGGAGTAAAGTGGGTGTACAAGACAAAGTATATGCCTAATGGTGAGATTGACTGGTTTAAAGCTAGATTGGTTGCAAAAGGATATAACCAGAAACCAAGTATTGATTACTTTGAAGTATTTGCTTCTATTGCAAGATTGGATGCTATTCGCATTATTATCTTTCTCTCAACTCAAAATAACTAGAAAATTAATCAAATGAATGTAAAATCTGCCTTTTTAAATGGAATTTTGGAAGAAGAAGTATATGTGGAGCAACCTGCAGGGTATGAAATTAGAGGAAAAGAAGATAAAGTTTATAGGTTGAAGAAAGCAGTGTATGGATTAAAGCAGATACCAAGAGCATGGTACAAAAGAATTGATTCATACTTTATGAAGCATGATTTTGAAAGACGCCTTTTGAGCATACTTTATATGTTAAATTTGTTGAGCCTGGTGATTTTTTAATTGTCTGTCTTTATGTTGATGATTTAATTTTTACTGGAAACAACTTAAAGATGAATGAAGAATTTAGGGAGGCTATGGTAAAATTATTTGACATGACAAATTTAGGTCTAATGTCCTATTTTCTTGTAATAGAGGTAATTTAACAAGATGATGGAATTTTTATTTCCTAAAGGAATTATGCGAATGATATTTTTAAGGAATTTGAGATGGAGAATTCAAAACTAGCTCCCACCCCAGGTGAAGAGAAATTGAAACAACTAAAAGAAGACAAATGAAGACCTATAAATTTAACTTACTAAAAGAGTTTAATTTGAAGTCTGAGGTATTTAACTGCAACCAGACCAGATGTAGTTTTTGGAGTTAGATTACTTAGCAAATTCATGGATGAGCCTCGTATTTGTCATTTACAAGGAACAAAGAGGATTTTTCGGTATATCAAAGATATTTTAAATTAAGGAATTTTTAATACAAATGTCAATTATATGAATCTTGTAGGTTACATAGATAATGATTGGGGTGGAGATGTAGAAACAATAAAAAGCACATCAGGGTATGTTTTTTATCTTGGCACTGGCGCAATATCATGGTCTTTAAAGAAATAACTCGTTGTTGCATTATCTACAACTGAAACAGAATACATTGCAACAACTAGTTGTGCTACACAGACACTATGGCTAAGAAGAATGCTTGAAGTACTGCATAAAAAATAAGATGCTCCAACAAAATTATTCTGTGATAATAAATCTGCAATAGCACTATGCAAAAATCTAGTTTTTCATTGGCGATTCAAGCATACAGATATTTGGTTTCACAAAATTCGTGAACTTGTGACTGAGAAGGAAGTAGTGATTAATTATTGTCACACTGAAGAACAAGTTGCAGATATTTTTACCAAATTATTAAAGTTTGAGTTACTTCACAAATTGAAGAAATTATTTTTTTTTAAACACAAGAGGGTTGTTTTATTAAATAGAATCAGCTAATAAAACATCCATAACAATGTTGGGTGGATTATGAAACCACTCACCAACAAAATCATCAACTTTAGTAGCTTGAGCTAGTTCATGGGCAACCATATTAGCTTGCCTAGGTACTGCAACAACCCTGCAGTTACCCTGAAATTGATTCCTTAGCATTCTAATGTCATCCACTACAGCACTAAAGGAAGTAAAAGCTAAACTGCCACTCTCCACAATTTCTTGAACAACCGCAAGGCTGTCACTCTTACATATCACATTCTGCCATCCCTTCCCCTGTATCCAGCTTAGCGCCTCCTTAATGTCCAAGGCCTCTGTCACGCTTGGCGAAAACAAACCTCTAATCCTTCCAGTTTTAGCGGCTAAGAAACTACCATGATCATCACGAGCCACCAAAGCAAACCCAGTATCTAAATCGTTAACATGTGTTGCTGCATCCACATTCACCTTTATCCAATCTGCCAACGACTTTTGCCATTTCCTGGCTCTAATTGGCTGCTGAGGCTGTGGCTTAGTCGCTTGGGCATTTTGCCAAATAGTTTGCGTGCGTTGAGCAGTGAAACATGTTGTTATCGGCGACTTATACTTATTCGACCAAACCAAGTTATTTCGAGTATTCTAAATTTCCCAACAGATACCCAACATCAAACTATCGTTAAACAACAATACAACCGCTCTCAACCAATCAACAAAGTGCGCAATAAGAGGTCTGTACCACCCAAAGATAGAAGAACTCCATACCTGTTGAGCATAATGGCAGTTCACTAGCAAATGCAAGGTCGATTCCTCCTCCAGATTGCAGAGAGGACAGATGGATGGGACCAGTACTTACCTTTGCCGTAACGACACTCTTGTCGGCCATATATTGTTGGCAGCTCACCATACAAAATTTCTCACCTGTGGCGATAATGGTAGCTTCTAGAATTTGCGCCACATATGCAAATCTTGATGGTCAGACTCTTCCACTTGATTTAACAATGCACGATAGGCAGACTTAACCGTAAATATCCCCTTCTTATCTAACAACCAGAATAGGGCATCCTCAGCACAATTGCTTAACGGAATAGACATTATCTGAGAAGAATCCCTCTCATTAAAAGTGGCTTCAATCAAATCTCTATCCCATCTGCCCTCCTTTATTAAATCACTCACCTTGAGAACTTGTTTATCTGGAGAAAAGACCGTGCAAACAACAAAATTCGCAGGGTCTTGGATCCACGCATCCAACCAAATAGAAATCTTCTCACCTGATCCAACTCGCCAACACATTCCCTTCTTCAAAACCTGCTTACTCTCCCAAATGCTCCTCCACACATAACTGGGACTAGAACCTATATCAGCCACCATAAAACTCGAGTGAGCAAAATATCTTGCTTTAAGAACCTGAGTCATAAGCGAATTGAGGTATTTAATCAAATGCCAACCAATCCGTCCTAACATAGCCAATTAAATTCTCGAATATGCTTGAACTCAAGACCCCCATGAGTTTTATGCTTGCATAATCTTGACCGAGTCATCCAATGTAAATTCAAAGACCCCCTTCCATTCCTCCCCCACTAGAAATCCGCCAAAATCTTCTCCAAATCATCACAAATCCCTTTCGGCAACAGGAACAATGACATCACATAATTAGGAATCGCCTAAAGCACTGTTTTAATTAAAATTTCCTTTCCCGCCTTTGAAAGTAGCTTGTTCTTCCATGAGTTCAAACACTTCCACAACTTTTCTTTAACAAAATGAAAGACCTCCTTCTTATTGCGACCCATTGCTGTCGGCAACCCCAAGTAGTCTCCAAGACTATTATGTTTAGTAACCTGGAGTGTACCACAAATCGCAGACCTCACCAACTACGAAGTATTAGGACTATAACAGATAAGGGATTTTGAGAAGTTCACAGCTTGTCTTGAAGCCTTCTCATAATCTTGGAGCACATGCTTTACCACTCCTGCTTCCCTTTCTAGAGCCTTGAAGAATAAAACGTTGTCATCTGCGAAGAAAAGATGGCTAATTTCCGGGCCCCCTCTTCTCACGCAACATCCATGAAGCTCGCCTATATCAACCCTGACCTGAATAAGTCGAGACAACATTTCTGCACATATAATAAACAGATATAGACTCAAGGGATCTCCTTAACGTAAACCCTTTGACGGCTGAATCGGCCCAAAGAGCTTACTTTGTTGCAAAACCTTATAACTAACCATATAAATGTTGGACCAATGGTGGTTGACAAATTTATTTCTACTTATGTTTTGATAATAATAAAATGTATAGAATTGGTTAAGA
>JAOTAX010000002.1:28853203-28904035 GCA_025629825.1 Erythroxylum guanchezii
GCCTTTCTTCCCTATACTCTTTATTTAATTTGATTAAATTGTTTTGTGTGTATTAATTCCGTGATTTTATTGTAGAACTCTACGAAAAGCTTTAAAGATCTATTTAACCCCCCTTTTAAATCGCTAACAAGAAATACATACTTGTATTAAATCTACCAAATCAGTACAAAAGCCCATCCTTAACATGACAGCCTTCAGAAAGTTCCACTCTAGCCTATCATAGGCTTTACTAATGTCAATCTTCAAGGCCGCCATACCCGTCTTACCCACCTTCTTACTTCGAAGAGAATGAATAACCTCATAAGTAATGATGGAATTATCCTGGATCTGTCTCTCAGCCACAATCGCACTTTGTTGCGGAGAAATAATAGTCGCCAAGAAAGATTTCAATCTATTAGTTAACATCTTTGAGATAATTTTGTAAAAAACCTCACATAAAGCAATAGGTCTTATATCCATCATCATTGTCTTAAGCTTTATGGATTATAACAGCTTGATTTAAGGCAATGTCAATAAATAAATCATGCTAGCCCAATAGGGAAGAAGATAGATATATGCAATTCAATTCATTAAATGATAGCCAAAAACAAACGGAAGAGATTTGTTCCCGAAATCAAACGATACCCATCAAATTTATTGCAACAAATAATTAAGATGATTTAGGCACAAGATTTGAGAACAGCAGATCGGTTCCCGAAATTGAGCGGCATTGACGCAGAAGAGCCATCCACTAGTATTTTATAAGTTAGTTCCCAACTCGAGAAGAAGCGTGTTTTAAACAATCGGTGAACACCAAATGGATAGCTAGCTTGTCTTGATATTTGAATTGTCACTGAGGAGACAAGTCACATTCAGTTTCCGCCAATTTCATTTTCACAGATATTTTGTCAAATCTCGAAATCAAAGCATAAGACACGAACAGAAGTATCTTTCTTATCTACAACAACGTACACTTTTTCTTTTTTTTTTGAAAAATTAATGCAATGACTTATACTTCCTAGTTCAGCTCTCTCTCTCTCTTGTTTTCTTGCTTTGCAAAAAGTGTATAATGTGCTTGCTTTTTGGGTGTTTATAATAAAAATAAAACCCTATAGAGAAAGCTTCAAGTCCAAGTACTGTCCAGACCCCAGAGGCCTCACTTTCAGTTCCTGTTTCACTTCTTTGATTTGCCAGATCTCCTCCTTCATTTGTCGAATCAGTGTTGCCTGCGTGTTTACACTCATACACTTGCCCATTTTCCCCTGGTTCTTCTTTTTCACTGAAATTTGGTTAGACTGCCGGAAAAAACAGTTTGGATTTTTCTGCATTTTGAGATAGTTCCAAGTGACCGTCCGTTGTTTCCAAAGTACATGTCGGTTTAGCGAGAGATTCTTGAACTGGGTTTTTTTTTGAGTTTGTAAGTAATGCTTTTTTTAATTATTTTTTTCCTAGCTTCCTTCCCTCCTTTTCTTCCGGAATTATGAGTCTTTTGACCTTTCTTGTGTAGTGCTGTTCCTACATTCTATATTTGTTTCAGTAGTTAAGAGAAGTGGGTACAATGATAGTGATTATTTTATTGTGGGAATTTTATTGTGTTCCGAGTGAAAAGTGACTCCGTAACTGAAGCACATTATCGAGTTGTTAGATGCATTACTTGATAATTTGAGTAAGTTAATATTTTTGGTGCTGAATGATCACGTTTTCCTTTTCTTGTTCTTGGCATTTTTCTCAACAACCTTCATGATAGATTTCTTTCTTCATTGCTAGCGCAAAAGAAAGGAAAAGGAATCTTTTTTTTATTGGATGTTCTATTCGTTTGCTGTTCTACACCTAGACATGAAGATATTATTTGTTGGGGGTTTATAATATCAATTTATGATACTTGAAGGTGCTGTAAATTGGTTTTTGCATGACCCAACTGTTTTCTTTAGAATTCTTTCCTTCTTTATTGGCTTTCAATTTTCTACTTTTGCTCAGGAACAAACGGGTGCATTGGCGAAAGCATATGTCTAATTGTTAATTATGATGTTAAGCTAGTGGTTGCATCAGGCTACTTGTGCTAGTAGTTGTGCTTGATTTACTAGAACAAGTGGTTAAGTTAAAATGGAGGACTCGGCATCTTCCCGTTGTGAGCGCTTGAAGCAGATGTCCCAAACTTCAGATCAACAGCCCTCTGTCACTTCTAAGGAACATACAAAAAGGGTTTCTAAAACCATAAAACCTACTATTTCAGCAACATCAAATCTTTTAGCACCAACTGGTTCTATCAAAAAGAGAATCGAACCCAAAAGCAGTCCAGATTCTGGTTCAAAAATGACAAAACCATCTCTGGCTGTTTCATCCCACAATACTAGTTCAGTTCTAGTTACTAGAAGGAACAGCACTGGAGGATTGCCAGAGAAGAAGTCAATTTCTGCAACAAAACAGCAAAACAGTTTGGCTAATGTTTCAGATAAAGAGACTACAGTTTTTTCTCATCCAGTGAGGAAGTCCTTTCCAGAGCTTAGGAGGAGTTCCTTGCCTTCTGTTGCTCCAAAATCCAGAACCCGAACAAGTAGTTCTGAGACTCGAAAGTCAGTTCCTATGTCACCCTCTGATAAGAGCTTGAGGACATCAACTTTGCCTGACGCAAGTAAATCAGATACTGTGAGGAAACCTGTGGTTAAGCCATCATTGTCTATCTCTTCTTCAAAGAGGACCACTTCTACTTTGTTGGAGAGCACCGGGAGTAGTATGAGCAAAAAGACAGTTTCAAAAATTTCTTCGCCATCAGTTAGATCACCTTCAATTTCTAGTGGATCAAGAACTGGGTCTTTGTCAACATCTCTGGATAGAAACTCTAGCTTATTTGGACGGAAGAAAGCCGGCACTCCTGAAAGTCGGGATTCTCGATTCATTGTCCTCCCACAAGTGGATATCAAAGCTAGCGATGATGTGGTAAGCACAACTTTGCTGTTGCACATTGATTGTACTAGTTGCATTATCAGTGACCCTTAAATTTGGATATCATTCATGTCTGAGAACACACTGCTTTGCCATAAAGGATTCCAAGGCTGAAGGTTGTAAAGCAGCTTAGTGATTTGCGTTCATGCAACAATTTGGTTTTATAAATAGATTCATATAATCTAAGCATAATTATGATTTGATTGGAAAATCATCTTAAATAAATTGAAAGCATCATGGATACAAGGATTGGCAAATAAAGTTCAGTTGGACAGATTTTTGTAGTCTGAGATTATGCAAGCATAATTATGATTTTTGTTGGCAAATAATCTTAAATAAAGTGAAAGCACTATGGATGCATGGATAAAGCCAATATTTGGAACTTCACTTGGACAGATTTTTGGAGTTCAATATTCGAAAACTATTGTAGGTTTAAAAATGCTATCACGAAAATTGGTGTTTCATGTGGCATCTGCCATTCATGTAGTTGGTAAATTTTTTTTATTAATGGTAGAATATTTTGGAATTGAATTCCGCTTCGCATGGCATGGATGGGTGGGACTAAAGAGAAGTTACTACTCCTTGTTGTCTAGTGTAAATTTTGGGCCAAAAAAAAAGATGATGTGTTGTGGCAGATGATACTTACATGTGCTGTGGAGAGATTGATCTGTGCTTGGGAGCATATTCGACGTTACTTACGCTCTATATGTTTTACCATTTCTTTCCTTAATCCAACTGGGTGTTCTCTTGCTGCACCAGAGATTGGATCTTAGGGGCCATAGGGTGCGTAGTCTGAATGGTAGTGGGTTGAACTTGTCATCAAGTTTAGAGGTAAAATCTCAGTATATTATGTGTAAGTGCTGTGCTAGCAATATAATGATATTTCTAGCTATAGTTTTTTCACTGACAAACCTATATGACAGTTTGTTTATCTCAGAGATAATCTCTTATCTACACTGGAAGGAATTGAGATACTAGCACGAGTGAAGGTTTGCTATTTGATGATTCAATTGTTTTCTTTATAACTGTGGATTTGTATGATCTTCAGAACCTAAACACTCTAAGAATGAAATTGTTTCTTCTTTTATGCTTCTAAAAGTATTTATTGGACACTTGTGCTTTGTTTATATTGTTGCAGATTAATCTTAAGGTTTTACAAGCTCCTGTGCATGCTCATTGAGCATGTCTACTCTGTTAAAGAATAAATGTTTTTGCTTATTGGAGCTGTAATATTGATTGGTATAACTGTTCTCTGGCAGGTCCTTGACTTGAGCTTCAATGAGTTTAAAGGGCCTGGGTTTGAACCTCTTCAGAATTGCAAGGCCCTGCAGGTTCTCTTTTATTGTTTCTTCTTCTCTCTGATTTCATTACAAGGTATAGACTGTCCCTTGCAGGCCTCCTTAGATGAAATTTATGTGTATATCACTTGTAGCAATTATATCTGGCTGGAAACCAAATAACATCACTCGCAAGTCTTCCTCAGCTTCCTAACCTGGAGGTTAGTGCTCATTCGGATCATTTTGCTAATCAGCTCTATTGTTTCGTGATTTAACATGGAATAGTAAGCATCTGATGAATGCAATAATTTCTATTCTCTGCTTTCTTGTGCAGTTTCTTTCTGTTGCTCAAAATAAGTTGAAGTCTCTTGCAATGGCAAGTCAACCTCGTCTTCAGGTTTGTTTGCTGTTCAGTAGCAAGCTACTTGATATTGCTTTATCAGGTCAAAGTTAAGTCAATATCTTTCTGTTTCCATATAGGTATTGGCTGCAAGCAAAAACAAGATAACAACTCTAAAAGGCTTCCCACATCTACCAGTCCTTGAGGTTAGCTTTATTTTATTTATTTTTTGACAAAAGACTCTAAAGACATATTTATTGAAGATGTTAATAGTGGTTCATTTTTCTGCTAATCTAGTTAGGATCACTTTCTATGCTACTATTTATGCATTAGATTGATATTGTTCACGTTGACCTGGTACTAGTGTGAGATACATAAAATTGTTATGATTTTCTTAGTTTGGCTATATGAATAGAATGGATGCTGCATAATGCTGTGATATAAACTATAACTGGATCATATGAATGGTCTTGATCCAGGCTTGACCACTAATAATCCTGTCACCTAGAATTGATCCATATCTTGCCTGATAACAATGGAGTTTTAGGTGTATTCATAAGATGATGGTGTATAGGATAGGGACTTCGACGATCTACTATAGCCTTGAAAGGCTTGGAAAGGGAAAGATGTTGTTTACTAATCATTCATCCAAAATTGTTGATCTCAAAGTCTAAATACTATAGGTTTGACATGCAATTGATTTGCCTTCTGGTGCCTTTTTAGTTGGAGGAAAATATGTAATGGGTCTATTACGTAGTAAAGCAGTAGTAAAAGCGCATCACGCTCTTTCTTATATTAGGTTGATACAAATGTATATTTGAAATATTCTTCTTTGCTGCAGCATTTGCGTGTTGAGGAGAATCCAATTTTGAAGATGCCCCATTTAGAAGCAGCTTCCATATTGCTTGTTGGTCCTACGTTGAAAAAGTTCAACGATCGAGGTTGTTTTCAAGTTTTTCTCTTATTTTCTTTTAATTCTTTTTGGAATATTTACATGGTACAGTTTGCTTCTTTTGTGTGAGTTTTTCTGTTATTTGTTTTGTATTTTTTCTTTTCCTTGTCTCCTTGGTTAACATTTGGTGCCCACTTAAGTGGGTTTTTTGTATCCTTGAGGGTGGCTTTTGTTTTCCATTTTGTTTCTCTCTAATATGGTTAATCTCAATAGATCTTTCAAGGGAGGAGCTTGCAATTGCTGAACACTATCCAGCTTGCACAGCGTTGTGTCTTAGAGACGGTTGGGACTTTTGTCATCCCGATAAAGCAGCAGGTTCTGTTTTGCAATTTTTTTTTTTCGATTTACTTGTGACCATAAAACTGAAACTACATAGCATTTTGACCAAGTTTGAGGGTGGGACAACTAAACATAGTCTAAGCTTTTTGCGAGTAAATTGCTTGATCTTGTCATATGCAATTTTTATTTCAATCTATATTCAGGAGATACTAGTTCTGATGTATGCTGTAGCTATGATGTTTTTCGATTCATTAGAGGATAAAAATGGAGGTGGGCTAGATTTACTTGATGCATTGTGATGAGCAATAATTAATAAAATAGCCAGTATAAATGATCTCACAGCTAAAATTCCACCAAAAAACAAAATAATATCACTTTTGACCACAATCTGAGATTTGGTATGAGAATAAATTTCTTTGGCAAATGTAGAAAATTGCAAAATGTCATTCTTTGCTTAGTCTCTAATAGGTTTTTGATGGTTATTGTCAAATTATGACATTTTCTACAATTGAATTGAATGTTTCTTTATGATGTAACATAAAAAGACTGAAATCAATAACAAAAATTTATCGTATGTTTTTTGATAAATGAAAATTGCCCTTTCATGAAATAAACTTATTATTCTCAATCCTTGTCTTCTACAGTTCAACAAAATAACGATGCTGATGAAACAATATGGAACATTATGTATAGGATTCAAGTCCTAGGAATATGAAAGTTTATGACATTAAGATTCTTATGATTTAAACCAGACACCATTATGTTCAAATGAGTGTAGTGCATCAGTACTTCATAATGGATACTTTTTGTTTTGCTTCATTTTGGGTTGAATGGTTTCTTGACATGATATGAAGAGTTTTGTATGATTAAGGATCAAGTTCAAGTTACGTTACTCTCAGTTCTTGTAGATTTGTGTTGCATTATGTTTCTCTATATTTTAGCTTAAGGGGTGTGTTATCATAGCATAAATCCATTCTTCGGCCTTACCCATCAGCTTAAGCTTTTGTGTTGCATGGTTCCTTGACAACTTGCATTGCTAATAATTTTCCTTGGCTAAAGCTTTTAACTCTGAATGTGACTTATTGAACAGAGTCCACTATTCTTTTTCTTTTTGATCAATGGAAAGAACATTACCCACCGGGCTATGTGCTAAAGGATGCAGCTGTTGATCAACCTTTCGAAGAAGACGCTTGTCGTTGCCACTTCAGCTTTGATCGAGATTGTGGTTTCAGTGCCGATCCACCTTTAGTCTTACGGTATCAATGGTTTATAGGGGAAAGGACACTTTCAGACTTTGTTAAAATTTCCAATGCAATAGCCGAGGTAATTAGTTCATGCTCAGATATCTATATTGGCTGACATTTTTAATGGAGTTTAATACCCTTATCATCATATCCTGGGCTAATACCATCATGTATGATCAGGTGTACTGGCCAAAGCATGAAGACATCGGTAAAATTTTGAAAGTGGTTTGTACTCCTACTCTAGGAGAAACAGAATATCCCGCAGTTTTTGCAATAACTTCACCAGTTCAGCGAGGTAAGTTTACTATTATATTTAAAGTTCATGAATTGCGAAGCTGAATGTTTTTGTATAGAGATAATTGTATTAATAATCGACATTAAAATGGCGTGGTAAATTCTGCCAAACGGCAAACTCTTAAAATGTGAACAAATTGGTACAGGCATACAGCATATTCTCATAATATGGCCTCCTTCATGGATGTAGCTTAAGCTAATAAGTTGATTTCATTTTTGTTTCGCATATTGTGTCTTTATATCTCATTGTCCACATTGTGAAGGAAGTGGAATTCCAAAGGTCTTGAATCTGGAAGTGAGTGGGGAATTGGTGGAAGGAAGTAATATTAGGGGTTGTGCTGAGGTAGCATGGTGCGGTGGAACTCCTGGGAAAGGTGTTTCCAGGTGAGAATGTTGTCTAACACTGCAGGATATGCCTACATCGATGCAAGGACATGCATGCACATGAGTGTCTTTTCCTTTATGTAAATTGTACGAAAACTTTGTTATTTTTTATCTCCAGTTGGCTGAGGAGAAGATGGAATAGCAGTCCAGTGGTTATTACTGGTGCAGAAGACGAAGAGTATAGGCTGACTATACATGATATTGGTTCTAGTTTGGTCTTTATGTATACACCAGTTACAGAAGATGGTCGCAAAGGGGAACCTCAATATAAGTACACTGATTTTGTTAAAGCAGGTATAGAATCAATTGATTTCTGCAGTATTTTCTTGTTTAATTTTGTACTTTGATTTTTTCCCAAGTTCCTCTGAAAGTTAGCTTGGTTTCCTTTATATCCTTAATAAGGAAAAGAACCTTCTAACAAGATCCCCCAAAGGTGTGGAAGAACCTAAAAGCAATTATTTACCCTAATGGCTTAATGTATTACCTGTTGTTTATGTTTATATTTTATTGAGAGGGCTTTTATATTTATAAGCTTGGTAAACGCTTTTCATAGTGGAAATTTCTAGTTGTTAACGTTACAATTGCAATATGTAAAATAAAATTTGATTATATTGTTTTCTTTGCAATGCTTGAGCAATTTATGTTAAATTAAAGGTAGTGCAAAACCTTGAATTTAGTTAGCTTGTTTGAATTTGGTAAAGAATACAATAGCTATGATTCCTAGGAATCAATTATCATTTTTTTCTTATGATTTATTGAGTATTAAAATTTTATGTTTAATGTGGCAGCTCCTCCATCAGTCAATAATGTCCGGATCATTGGCAATGTTGTTGAAGGCTGTAGCATAAAAGGGGTTGGAGATTACTTTGGAGGAAGAGAAGGTCCCAGTAAGTTTGAATGGTTGCGGGAGAATAAGGATACAGGGTCAGTGTTCTAATTTATGTTCTCATATAAAAAATGCAAGTGGAAGAATGGATAAACAACTTACTCTAGGGATGTGGTTTCCCGCTCATGTTCTTGAAGAAGCTTACTTTTCACTTGACTTTGTTTCCAATCTCGTCTACAATTTGAGGCCTCTTCTTGTGATTTGAGTTAGAAGCTGGTTTTGTTCTGCTTTTACTTGAACAATTTTATGGTTGTGCTAAATTTCATGGTCTCCTTTCTATCAAGTGTGATCCCACTCACTTTGAATTGCTTTGTCAAATGTTTTCATTTTTATACCCATGATTCTTTTGTGATGTCATGTTTTCTTGGCAGAGAGTTTCTACTAATATTAACTGGTGCTTCTGAGTATACTTTAACTAAGGAAGATGTTGGGCAACGCATAGCATTTGTCTACATACCAATTAATTTTGAAGGTTTTAGCCATTACATTCTTCTTTTTTTTTTTTGTGAAAGGATATCATGTTGGCAGATCATTTACTCTTGCAAACTGTCTCATGAATTATAATACTTTGCAGGTCAAGAGGGAGAACCAGTTTCAATAGTTTCCCATGCAGTGAAGCAAGGTAGACTAGATTGTGAACTTTTCTTGATTTGGTAGTAGTGGCATGCTATATGAATAACCCTTTTAACCTAAATAACTGGAATCCCTTTAATGCACAATGGCTTTGTGATCTAGTTGCTATGTTGTGATTACCAGCTACTGAAAATGTTGACTTTATGACAATTTCCTCCCTTCGTTGGTGGGTTTCTGGACAAACTTGTTCAGAATTTATTCTGTCTTTGCAATATGATGATTTGCTATATTCTACAAGTGTCTAGTAATGTTCAACTTGTTCCATCTTTATTCTTCATTAATTTATGTACAGCCTCTTTCATCCTGGAAAAGCATAACTTTCCGCTCTTTTTCTCACCCTTGACATTGCTTTTTGTTTGAGATAAATATCTCTTCTAGTTTTAGACAGTATTCATTTGTAGCTTTTATTGATTTCTTGATTAGACCATCTAGTGAATACCATCAACTGTAGTCCCAATTCCTTCAGAGAAATTGTAACAATCTGCTGCTTGGTGGATTCTTGAGTTGTGATTGCAAGCAATAATTTTCAAAGGAATCCATATGTTTTTAATGTTTTGTACGCCTACTGTTTGTAATTATGCAGACCATGTAGGATAGTAACCAATCTATATGTGTGTTTAAATGATACTTTTGAAGTTTGAAATTACATATTGGGGGCTTTGTCAACCTTAGTGTTTATGCTGGTATTGTATCATCATTACTTCTTTTTCAACATGATTTTTTGAGTAATTTTATTAGCAATTTAATGTTTAAGATTATTGCTACATGTTTAAACAGTTTTACCTAGTGCATGGTCTACTTATAATGGCATTGTTTTGCCCCAATTCCAGCACCTCCCAAAGTAACCAACGTCAAGATAGTAGGAGATATCAAAGAAAACTGTAAGGTTACTGTAATTGGTACTGTTACTGGAGGAACTGAAGGTTCGAGCAGAGTTCAGTGGTTTAAAACATGCTCGCCAATGTTAAATGGAGAGGTTGGTCTTGAAGGATTGAGCTCATCAAAAATTGCAAAGGTAGGTAATTTTCCTCTTATTGTGTGCATGAAAAAAATCAGAAAATTGAAATTACCATTATCACCAATACATTTCATGCAAATTCTTATTTGATTAGGCATTCCGCATACCCTTAGGAGCAGTTGGCTGTTATATAGCTGCAAAATACACTCCTAGGACTCCAGATGGGGAGTCTGGTGAACCAGTATATGCAATATCAGAAAGAGCCGTTGAAAGTAAGTCAATCGGTTTCTTTTTCCTAAGTAAATAACAATGAACCTGTAGTAGAAATTTTCTTCCTTTGATGTTTTCCTTAGTAGGCTGACCATGGATAACTAATTCACCATTATGACATTTTCAGCTCTTCCCCCAGGCCTAAACTTTTTATCAATCACTGGTGATTATATTGAAGGTGGAATATTGACAGCATCATATGGCTACATAGGTGGTCATGAAGGAAAAAGTATATATAATTGGTATCTTCATGAGGTATAAGTGTATGCAGCATCTATCTGGACATCACATAACAACTTTTAATATATGTTTTTTTTTCCTATATTTTCCTTTTTGTCTTTAGAAGATTTTCTAAAAACTTCAGCTCCACACTGAACAACCCCCAAGTAGGGTGTTTTGAAAAAATGATGCTTATGTTCTGGAGATACAATTTACAGCATTAATCTATTTATAGAAACTTCCTTTGTTGATTTAATGCGGGACAATGATTTTTCAGGTTGAAACAGACTCTGGATCTCTAATACCAGAGAGTTCAGGACTTCTTCAATATCGTATTAGTAAAGATGCAATTGGTAAATTTATATCCTTTCAGTGCACCCCTCTGCGTGATGATGAGACTATTGGTGAACCAAGGGCTTGTATGGGGCAGGAACGTGTTCGACCAGGTAGTTTTTAACAATGCTGTGTGATGTTTATCACGAGGCTTTATTCCACTCTAAAGAAGATCAAAGTTGGATGTTCATTTCTGTGGTAGCTTTTTGTTTTTTCTTTTCTTTAATACATTACCAATTTCCATATTTTAGTTTCATTTCCATCTGATTGGGGGATATGTTATTAAACTTGAGTGTTTTTAAGTTTGAAATTTAATAAGTTGTTACAATTATAGTATCCTTATGGTGTAGCTTTGTACTTGTTTGATTATGTGATTTTTGAAATGTATTTATCATGTTAAGTTCTCTTTGATGTGTAGGAAGCCCGAGATTACTTGATTTGCAAATAGTTGGAACAGCTATTGAAGGAGCCACCTTGAGTGTTGACAAAAAATATTGGGGAGGTGAAGAGGGAGATTCAATTTTCCGCTGGTTTCGGGTAATTAATGGACAATTGTTTTGTAGTGTCCTCATCTTGCGGGTTCATGGTTCATCAAGTTTTGAGTGACTTTGTAATTTGGAGCATGGACATCACTTAATGCTAAGTGTTGCTGTTTGTAATCAAAGGAAATAAGACAGAAGTCCATCTTTAGCTCCTTTTCTTTCTTTCATTAATCAATGCATTGTCATGCAGACTAGTTTGGATGGCTGTCAGAATGAGATTTGTGGTGCTACTGCTGCATTATACATACTTTCACTAGATGATGTTGGCTTCTTTATTTCGGTTTCCTGTGAGCCTGTGAGAAGTGATTGGGCTCGTGGTGCTATTGTGCTTTCTGAGCAAATTGGACCTATCTCACCCGGTATTGCATTTTTAAAAACCATTTTCCACAATTGATTTCCCTGTTCTTTTGTTTGATTATATTACTAAAATTGATATATGTTTGACCATTAAACTCTCAGGCCCTCCAAGTTGTCAATCCCTAGATTTTCTGGGATCAATGATGGAAGGACAACGGTTGAGCTTTTCTGCCTCTTACACTGGCGGGTAAGACATTTGTTCAAAGACCTGTGTCCTTTTTTATTCCTCTTTTCTAACTATAAGGCGTTAGTTGCTGAAACAGGGAGAAAGGAAATTGTTTCCATGAATGGTTTAGAGTGAAAAGTAATGGGCTGAAGGAGAAATTATCTTCTGAAGGTGGGTTGCTTTACTTTGACCTTAGACTGAGTGGAATATATGTAAAAACTGTTCCCTGAATCTATCAGAGATTGAGTTGGAGAGGACAAATATAATATTTTTGCTGTAAAAAGTTATTGGCAAAATAAATTGTTGAGCCTTAGTAATTTAATTTGATAATGAAAAAACTAAAATTAAAGTAAGATAGGATCTCTAGAAAATGCTTTTCTTTCCTTCTAACTAAGCCTTCTCGCTTTACTGAAAGCTATCATCTATCAGAAACAAAGATGGGGAATTCATTCTCTACAAAGATGGGGAATTCATTCTCTACATAGTGGAACAGGGAATAAGTCATACACCTACTTGATATTTAAGATTGATATCCTCTGATATTTGATTTAGCATTGCTCTTCTTAAAGTATGGCCTTTCATTATGTGATTTATTTTTGCAAAAATAAATCAAGGCAAAAATAAATCAAGCAGTTAAATGTTCTAGCAGAGTTTCTGGATTTGACTCTGGAGGATGTTGGAAACTGTATTGAACTTGTTTACACTCCGGTGCGAAAAGATGGTGATCAAGGAAGTCCTAAAAGCAGAATCTCTGATGTCATCTTACCTGGTGGGTTGTACTTTGATGATCCATGAAACTTTTATCTTGAGAATATTATTACTCTGTTTCACATTCTTGCTGCTATTCCATTAGAATACATAAGTACACTTTCTGCTGAATTAAGGCTTCTGGTGAGACATAGCCAGATGATGTACACTCTGAATCTGATTATACTGTTGTCTAGCTTCTGCAATAATAATGCTTCATAAGAAGGTAGCTTTTTGTTATCTTGGAAGAACTTGTTTTCACTTTTCCTTGAAAGCAATTGTTTGAAAACTTAAATGCGTTTGGACATTTTTTGAACTGTACGTTGGATGTTATTTGTTGGCTTGCAAATGGGGGACTATTTATATATATATATATATATTTGACTAAAGCACCTTATTAGTGGGATTTAAATGTATCATTTATATAGGATTTGATACTAAGATCACCAAGTTCTAGTGTTATATACTGGCTGATTGTATATCCAGTTCTTTGATAGAACCACATATTACCTGATGACATTTTTATGGACAGTGTCCCTTGTAAGCTTTATTTTTCAACTACTTTTCAATGCTTACTGAATTAGGAGTTGGGTTCTATTGTCTTATTCATGGTACAGTATTAGATAGTATTTTTTATGGTTTTTCAAAAATTTGAAAAGTTAAACACATTCAAACGTTATATTTATTAAAAATATTACATTGCCAAACTACTATATTCTAAAAGAGATATTGCTTGTTAGCATTTAGTTCTTTAGTTATTAAAGTTGTGTTATTATTAGCTTGAAGTATCAATAAAGTATCCAAATTGATACTGCACATTATGTACAGCCTATCACTGGCCATTTTGCACCTTTAAAAATCATATTCCTTGTTTTTACATTCAATTGGTCAGGAATATGTTTGTTGTAAAATATGATTAATGCTTCATTGAATGATTTTAAGCAGCGGATCCTGTGGGTTTGGAACTTGTGATTCCTGATTGCTGTGAGGATGAGGAGCTGGTCCCCCAGAAGAGGTACTTCGGTGGAAAGGAAGGTGTTGGAGAGTACATATGGTACAGAACCAAGGAGAAGCTACTTGAATCTGCATTGATGGATCTATCTAGTAGTTGTGACAATGTTGGTACATGTGGTAGAACAATGTAAGTTCTATTATAATTTACGAAGTTCTAAGATTTGAGTTAATTTATGTACATGTTGTCAGGTCAATCTTGAGATTATCCCTCCTGTGGCAGGATCTATAGTCCATCACTGGATGATGTAGGGGCTTATTTGGCTCTCTATTGGCTGCCCATTCGTGAAGATGGTAAATCCGGAAAGCCTTTAATTGTAATTTCTGAATCTCCAGTGACCCCAGGTACTACATATCCTTCTATATTTTCCAAAATCCTTTCTAGTATTGGATGATATGAAACCTATATTCTTTACAGTTTTGTTGTTTGGAATGTGCAACTGAACTATCATTTGACTATCTGCAGGCTTTAACTTACTGCATGACACAATGATAAGACCCAGAAACACGTTGCTTTAACTATTTCTGTGTCTTACTTTGTGGTGGACTTGATGTGTCTCTACCTTGCTTTGATCATTTCTTTTGTCATAACTAACACTTTTTGTATGTGTTTTCTTGATTCTAAGCAGATTGATGGCTGATTTATGCCAGCATTGATTAATGCATTTATTCTTGCTCTTTACTTTTAACCTTTCGAGATGAATCATATGCAGCTCTTCCAGTAGTCACTAATGTGTGTGTCAAGGAGTTGTCTTGTGGTGTTTATTTTGGGGAAGGGAAGTATTATGGTGGTCATGAGGGACCAAGCCTCTTCAGCTGGTATAGAGAAACTGACGATGGAACTATTATCCTCATAAATGGTGCTAACTCCAAAACATATGAAGCCACATACTCAGATTACAATTGCCGTTTGCTGTTTGGGTAAGCGTTTACTTTGTTTCATTGTCGATAGTTACAATTTTACCAGCTTAAAGTAGAGTAGTTCAGTCTGCTGATGCCAAAGACATTAGATATCCTTTTAATCTTCTAGGAAATGCTTCATATTTCTTCTTTTCCTTGTATTCTATAAATTAGGCCCATGATATGATATCACATTATTCCAAATGGTTAAAGTTCATCTGGTGCATCTATTCAAACAAATTGAGCCAAATGTTTCTCATAGGTACACACCAGTTCGCTCTGATTCAGTTGTTGGAGATCTTAGACTTTCTGAGCCAACCGATATTATTCTCCCAGGTCAGCCATCTGTTTCTTGGAATTATGTATTACTAACCAAGTGATGATGCTTGGAAGTTTCATTACTTTGAATTGGATATTCTTGTTGCTTCCAGAGCTTCCAACAGTTGCAGCCCTTGCTCTCACTGGAAAGGCAATTGAAGGTGATGTACTTACTGCTGTTGAAGTGATCCCAAAAAGTAACACACAACAAATTGTTTGGAGCAAGTACAAAAAAGATGTCAGATACCAGTGGTATGTAAATTGGATTCTGAAGATTCTGATTGAATTAATCTTCTTGTTTAAAATCAAAATTGGTACATGATATATATACACACTTCTACATAACTAAATAAGGAAACTATCACCTATAAACTGGTAACACAATAAAGACTAATAGAGACAATAAAGACTGATATCCTAATATCTACAAAATAGGAAATTAACTCCTAACTTTGAGGACTAAATATTCGACAGATTCGTTTATGGCATAGGTTGCTTGTATGCTTTAATGATAGCTATTGCTCTACGGCGCCTTTTTTATGGTTAGTGTCATCAACATGTTGAAGACAAAAAGGCAGTATTTCAAAGTGGTGTTAGGTTGTTAGCGTTGTATTTATTTATTTATTTTTGCAATGCAGAATACATTTAGTTCACTTTTTCAAATAGATTTTTATTTTGAACAAACATTGTCCACTAAATGCTGATACCATAGTCACTTCTTTATTTATATTTTGACATTGAAAAACATGGTGCAGGTTTTTGTCCTCAGTGACTGGAGATAAAAACAACTTTGTGCCCCTACCTTCTCAGCATACCTGCTCTTACAAAGTGCGGTTCGAGGACATAGGTAGACATGTGAGATGTGAATGTATAGTGAATGATGTGTTTGGAAGGTCAAGTATGCCAGCATTCTCTGAGACTGCAGCTATATTGCCAGGTCTTTTGTCTGTTTAAAGATAATAAGCTTCATAGTTTGTTATAATTGTGTATTGAATTTGATTAAATATTGATTGTAGGGATGCCGAAAATTGAAAAGCTGGAGATAGAAGGGCGTGGATTTCACACCAATTTGTATGCAGTTCGAGGCATTTACAGTGGAGGTAAAGAAGGAAAAAGCAGAATACAATGGCTGAGATCAATGATTGGCAGTCCTGATCTAATATCCATACAAGGTATGCCAACAGAACCTTACAGTTGACATTGCGGCAGAGCCAGTTTTAACTTGATGTGAAAACTGTCATTCTTTCACTGATTTAAAGCCCATTTCTCAAGTGTTTATTCCTTTTTCTTTAACAGAACATCTCCTCCTCTTGCATGCACTGCGCGTCTCTCTCTCCCACTATTCTGTTTCTTTCTTCTATAGCCAGGAGCATCAATCACTCCATCACACCTAGTTCATGCACAATATGCTTACCTCTCTTTAATATTGATGTACTCCAGTGTCACCATCTCTATCGTCCTTTATTTTACTTTCTCCAGTCAACATCCATGTCACACTCTTTCATCATCAGTTTCCCCTTTCCTTCCTGCCACCTTATTTCTTTGCCACCTTCTCGAGGATTAATATTTGTGTAATGTCATTGTTGCCATCTTCTTTTCTTAAACACTCACTTCTGGTGTTTCTTCTCTGTGAAGCCTATGTGATGCAAAAGAACTTAAAAAGTCTATAAAAGAAATAAAAGAGAAGATTAGTCAACCCCATAGCTTTAATTTGGTGGAGTGAGAATTGAGATTTGAGCTGACATCAAAAGTAAGGGTTGAATTTTAGATTGTGCTATGTTATTCTATTTTAGATATGCTATCCTAGTTGTATAGGACTTATAGAATTTCTGTTATAATAGGATCTAAATGAAGAGTCTTTTTCTACTAGAATAAGGATTCTAAGAACTATATATATATTTGTGTGTATTCAACTCTTCATCAAGAATAGGAACCTGAAATTTTTCTACAAACTTGAGCCTTCAACCAGAAGGTGTGATGTTTTCTTCTAATAGTGATTATTAGATTTTAAGGGTGATTCCTATTTTCCTACTATCCATTGTTTGTGTTCCTCACTAAATTCTAGCAAACTTAATCTAAATTTCAGCCATATTAAACCCTGAAATTCTAAATTAGACCCTGAATATTAAGCCTAAATTTCCAGCAATCAAACCATAAAATGCAACTATACAAAAACTAAAATTTGAACATTTCTAGCTGAAATCCAGGCCTAAAGCTTGATATTCTAGTAGCCTAATATTAGTCATATTTCCTAATTTTGTGATTTTTAGCTACTAGTTAATAATTCTTCTATTTATCCTACATTAATTTGATATGAGAGCTTTGGTTCACAATGGTGACAGTAGTGGAAGGGCATGTAGAAGAATATTTAGCAACCTAGAGCAAGATGAAATACTTAGTATCGCAAAAAAATTAGGCATCTATGATCCTTGTTCACTTGGTGCCCCCAAAACCAACTGACATGTAACAACTCCCATAAGAAAACATATTCTACAAATTTTGGAGAGGCTACACAACCTTGACATACATGCCCTCAAAGTCAAAACTCTCACAAGAAAAAAGTATACCAACCAACAACCTATACTTGATGTTGAACATGGTAATAAGAAAAAAAAAGGAATTGATATTGAGCAACAACACACAACATACAGGAAAATCATGCTGAAAAATCATGTACTGATTTTGATTCCTCAAATTTAGTAAATCAATTCGAATCTTCGAGCCTATATGTTGAAGATGCTCAAATACTTAATGATATGGAGAGTTTGGCAAAGGAAGATGATCATGACATGGAGAGTTTGACATTAGGAGATGATCAAAGTGTTAAAGATGAAAAACAGAACAAAGTGGATTCTTTGGCAAACCCAGAAGGTGAAACAATTGAACAAGAAGGTCAAACACTTAAACAGTAGGTTGAGGCAACAGTGCAACAAGTTGAAAGAATAGGACATCAAGCGAAAATAACAGAACATGGAGTTGAAAAGATTAACCAGCAACTAATCGGGGTTCCAGAGCTTTTGGTTCAAAACTTAATGATATCATTGGTGTTGTTGATGAAGATTGCATTGTAGTGGCTGATGAAGGAGTACACTTGAATGAGTACAACATAGGAATAAAGAGAAGCTATGAGTGTACTTGTAAAGTCAAAATTCAATAATGATGGCAAGTTAGTGCATCTGACTACAAGAAGCAGCAATACATATGTTCTTGATGCCTATGTTGTAGAGAAGCCATGTAGTTTAGTTATGAAACAGTTACAAATATATTGGTGAAGACTAATGATGTTGTTCACACTGCTGAACTATTCTCCAAAGAGGTTGTATGTCTATATGGATTACCTTTAACCATTGTCTTTGACTGTGATGTGAAGTTTATGAGTTATTTTTGGAGAATTTTAAGGAAAACATTAAACAGTAAACTTCAATTTTCAAGTTCTTTTCATCCTCAAATCCATTGACAAACGGAGTAGTAAATGGAAGCTTGGGGGCCTTGTTAAGATATTTGGTTAGAGTCAATGTGAAAAATTGGTACCTAATTCTCCTTATGGCAGAATTTGCATACAACAGTTCGATAGTCAAGCTTGTTTAGAAGTATTTAATATAACCATATTTATGAATATAATTATTATGAGATATGTTCTTTTTTAGAGATTATATAGTGCAATAACATATAGAAATTTAGCAAATTGAAGGGTTTATGCCCTAATTTCTTCAAAATAAAATTTTAAAAAACATCATTTTCCCAAATTGAAGGGTTTGTCTGCAATCCATAGAAGCCGGCATGTAATAGCTAGTTAAAGGGGAAACTTTCAGGCACTTTAATATCAATCAGCCTGCTTTTACCTTGAATTAGTTGGTTTGTTAGGTCAATTGCTTGCACATTTTAACAGCATAGTGATTCCTGAAATGGCTATGTATCGGTGTAATAGTTGGTGATTCTCCCCTTATTTTAACTAAATATTCCTTAAATTGATCACGTTGTAGGTGAGGTAGGAAGGATGTATGAGGCCAATGTAGATGATGTGGGCTACAGATTAGTAGCCATTTATACTCCTGTTAGAGAGGATGGTGTTGAGGGGCAACCGGTGTCTGCTTCTACAGAGCCAATAGCTGTTGGTGAGCTTAATTCTCATATGATGCTTGATTTTCTCCATTGTTTGGCTTCTGTGGTTATGACACAGCTGAATGATTGTTGATTCAATGCTTGATTTCAACTATTAGTTTTGACCATTTGAGTTTCTAATTCTTGTTATAGGGACATAAACTCCAAGATATGTATGGATTTTTTTGTTAACCAACCTGGTAACAATATAAAAAGAGCAAATTATGAAAGTCGAAATTAGAATGCAGAGAAAGGAGGCTCAACAATCCTTTCTGAGATTCATGGACTCAATCCAGTGAAAGTTTCATTTTCTCGTGTCTAAATGTCTGTTATGTGACCTACAGAGCCTGATGTTCTTAAAGAGGTTAAGCAGAAGCTTGAACTTGGATCAATGAAGTTTGAGGTACTTATTTCTAAACGTTATGATGTATAATCTTTATTCTATTTATCTTGTTATATGTTGTATTTTCTTGTATTTCTGTTTTATCTTCACGATTGTCTTCATCATAATACATAACAAGTCCCTTGATATGATATAGAAACCTTCATTTTATCACATTTTAGCTTTATCTCAGAACTTCTATGCAAAAAGTTGTTATGTAATATCTAGAAAGTGATTCTAGAATTTAATCAAATAGTTGATAGATGTAAAATTTGTGTTCGTTGTTGACACACTTTAGTCTATTATTTTTGTACAGGCATTATGTGACAAGGATCGGTCTCTTAAAAAGGTTATGATTCTTCCTGAGTACTTGCAAATCGATTCAACTTTTATTTAATATTCCAAAAATAAAGGAGAAGATAGTCTCATAGTTCTGGTCAATATTGCAGACTCCAGGACAGGGTGGTCTTGAGAGAAGAATCGTAGAAGTTAATAGAAAGAGAATCAAGGTTGTAAAGCCTGGTTCTAAGACATCATTTCCAACTACTGAAATTCGTGGAAGTTATGCTCCTCCATTTCACGTAGGTTTCTGAATTTGTGATTAGCTTTATAGTTAACCTATTAACTTCTACAAGTGAAAAGCTTTGCATGATAATCATCAGTAACTGCATAAAACTTGCTCAGTACTATGATTTCCACTGATTTCATATACCAAGGATAAGTTTCTATTCATGAAGTTACATATACTTTCGTAATTGAATGAAGATGAGAATTATGTTTTGTTTGATGTACTCTTCCAAATTAGAAAAGAAGGCTAAATAAAACCCATCTCAAACAATACAAGTTACCACCTTTTGTACCACTGCATGGTTGTGGTATCAGAGCCAATGACCAACTGACCTTAGCCGCATCTAAAATGTGGGCCTTAAGGATGGAATTCCAAATCTACTTGTGTCACTAGATGATAAAAGAGTATGGTTGTTCGATAAGCAATTTGATTTGTATGGTGCAGTGTGCAATATTTTAACCGCTAAATCCAGTTCTGCTGCATTGTGGTGTCTGTTTTTGGTTATCATGGAAAACCAAAGCTATGTTGCTTTTCTCATATAATACAAATTTACCAGGTGGAGCTTTTCCGGAGTGAACAGCATCGGCTAAGGATTGTGGTTGACAGTGAAAATGAGATAGACTTGATGGTTCATTCTCGACATATGCGGGATGTCATTGTCCTTCTGATCCGAGGCCTTGCTCAGCGTTTCAATAGTACATCCCTCAATTCTCTTCTTAAAATTGAGACATAAACCTTCATGTAAAGTTGTAGCAATTTCTCAAGGCTTGTGGTTATGCAAGCAGTCACACCTTTCAGGAATTGTTGCCCCTTGGACGTTATCGCCTTTGGTGTTCATGCCCTGCCTCTTGTTGTGTATTGCTGACGAGAGGCCTGAGGCCTCAGTCTTTGTATATTATAATGGTTATGACTACCTATGCTATGTGAGAAGACCTCTCTGAATTTACCCTGTCAAGCTGAAATTCAATTTTCTGGTTTTTTCTAGCATGAAGCAACCACTTTAGTTGGAAGAAATCGGATTATATTCCTCTATCATACCTCATTTAAGAACCTTCATAAACGATTGAACTGACTTCATTAAAAAAAAGGGTCATCATTTGTCCTAAGTGCTAACGTCTGGAAACCAACAAGCTACTGTCTTAATGTTAGGATTAATACTGTCAACAAACCTAGGATATGGCAAGACAAAAAAGAGGGGGCTGTGGGCAATGATAATGATGTGGGCAATGATGATGTGGACAAAGCTGCACAAGTTAGTTAGGAATGTGGCACATGGATGGGGAATAACAGAATGTAGGGTGGTTAGCTAAATAGGGGGGCAGAGAGAGAGGAGGGTCATTCAGAAAGTGAGAAGAATATTGTGACAGAGAAAGAAGATATTCTTTCCCTGAGGAGCAGCCATTGCTCTGGTTAGGAGCAGCCATTGCTCTGGTTAGTGAGTAATCTTCGGATCCTCTTGTAATAGCAGTGTTACCACTGGTTTACTATCAATAATATACTAGTCTCTAGCTTATTAAGCTAGAGATTCCTAACACTTAACCAAAATTTTCGCTTCTGGGCTTTGTAAGCTTGGGAGTTATTTTCTTAAGCATTTTGTTCTATTACGTGGTTACTACATCTAGCAACAATTGGTTAGGGGTTTGGTTTACATAGAAAATGAAGTAATCAAGAGCAGAAAACTAGGAGATAGCGGCTAGAAAATGAAGAATATTAGTGAATCTAACAGTAATAAAATTGTTCAGGATTTTTTCTTGTTGCTCTTGGCTGCATCATAGGAAGCATGTAGTGCAGCAAAGACGTAATGAAGAGCAGACACGTCCTCTCCCCAAATCTAACCAAAGTTAACCAAGGCACAGAAGCCATAATAAACACATTGATTGCTATGGAGGCAGGTTCACTGGCACTCCCCAAAGTTCAGGCTTTCTTGCTTGTTTGAGTGTTGGTTAAAAACCAATAGGCATTGTGTTTTTTCAAGCAATCGGCCTTAATTGTCTAGAAATTGAATTTTCTTTTGCGGAGATATCGGAGGCAGTAGTGATATTGATAATGTTGACAAACCTTTAGGCACTTTGTTCTTTGACGTATTCAGGTAAGCTTTCACTTAATCAGACTAAATGCTTAGAGAAATTTTTTTGCCAACTCCTGGATTATGGATTCATGAGCTATTGACCATATAATCCACTTATCAAACCCTTTCTCTACATATTTTGCATGTCTATGTGGTAGAAAAATAATCACAATTAATGGTAGGCATAAGGGATATCACGATCAATCCATTACTAATTTGAAGACATGTTTTTTCGTGTCTTTGTATTATCTATAAATTTGATCTCCATCAACAAATTCACTCAAGATTTGAATTGCTATGTGATTTTTCATTGTGATTGTTATGTCTTTTAGGACGAGGATTTGGGAAAGATGATTGGACATAGTGACTTCTACTACCTTAAAGAATTTAACCTATCAAACAAGATTAATGGTAGTTTATTTTACTTCATTATTTTTTTTAAAAAAATTCATTCAATAAAGATAAAGTTTGGCTCCATCATTGTCGACTTAGACATTCAGTACTTATAGTCATTAAAATTATGTTTCCTTCTTTGCTCAAAGGTAAATATTGGCGAATTTTGTTACAAAGTGTGTGAGAATGTCAAACACAAACATATATCTTTTACAATTAGTAATCGAAGAAGTTCTATCCCTTTTTATCTCATTCACAGTAATATTTGGGGTCTTTCTATTGTTCTTAATATTTTTTTGGAAAAAATAGTTTGTTTCTTTCATTAATAATTGTACTCATGTCACTGACATATTTTTACTCAAATACAAATTTGATACAAGTACTATCTTCGAAAAATTTTGTTCCATGATTGAAAACCAATTTGGGGTTAACTTTAAAGGATTTAGGTTTGGTAATGCAGGAGAGTATTTCAATCAAGTCCTAACTCCATGCTTTCAAAAGAAATAGATTGTATATGAGTCATCTTGTATTAATACCCAACAACAAATTAGAGTAACAGAACGGAAAAAGAGTCACCTCCTTAAATTAACCTAACCCTTCCCTTTTTGAAAAAAAGGTCCCTAAATCCTTTCCTTTTGGAGCGAAGCAATACTTAATGATATTTATCTTATAAATCGTTTCCTTCAAGAGTCTTAGAGTTCAAAAGTCTAATAGTAGTCCTCTCAATGTTCTACCTTGATCTACAAACTACAAATAGCCTTATCCCTAGGGTTAGGTGTGTATTATTTGTTTGTATTTATATCAAAAATCATGAAAAGTCAAATCCAAAGGCTTTGAAATGTATATTTATGGGTTACTTTTTGACTAAAAAATTGTATAAGTGTTGCAATCCTTTATCAAAAAGGTTTAATTTGAGCACAATTGTTTTCCACCCACTATCAACTATAACCTGGTGTTTGGACAACCAATCCATGCCCAAGATCAATTCAAACTCATGGACGAGTAACTTGATCAGATCAGCTGCAAATTGTTTCATATGGACCAAAATAGGGCAATCTCTATACACTTTATTCACATATACACTATGGCCCAATGGACTAATCATATGCATAATATAGACTAGTCGATCTACTGATAACATTCTATCACACACTCTTTGGAGGCTTAGGAGGACCTGAAATCGATTGGTCTCTCCTCAGCACACTATCAGTTGACTCCTCATTAGCTTCACGAGGTCTTTCCATCTCTACTGTTTATAAGAAAATAGGGACATCTACATTAGGCCAACACTAAAACCAAACCATATCACACATTACTAGACTCTTATTGATTAGAACCGCCCAAACCGTGCACTCTAATACCCAAACTGGGCTGTGGATATCTGAAGATATCAAACTGTGGATACCTGAAGGTATCAAACTGTGGACACCAATGGTGTCAAACTGTAGCAACTGCATTGTAATCCTATAGGCATGCCTATCTATCTATAACTAAGGCAATAGAGCATGCAACATCCCATTATCATAGAGTATATACCCAAACACCCAAGGACATTCAAGTACATATCCTGTGATAATGGCATGTTAGAGCGAACATAAATCCAACTTAACATGACATCATCTAACATAATTTAAAAGTCATCAAATTAAAACCATTCCTTGCATTCATTGTCAAAAACTCACACTGTATTCATTAACAAAAGCTTACACTGTATCCATTAACAAATATTTACAAAACCTTATACAAGTTCTAGGAAGACTACAAAACATAAGCTACAACTCTTCTAATGTTAGCAGACAGAACTCTGAGCCATAACTTAATCCAAAAGGTTCCTTTAGTCCAGTCTAAGGAACTAAGTCTCCTGTCTCGTATCTGAAAAGTCACGTTGCAGTTTTTATGAGTTTTGCGAACTCAATAAGCGAACCATCATTGATGATTTTACCCAGGTCAATCACACAAGATCACATAATTCACATATAATCATTTAGATCTTATATAATCCAAATACACACGTTATCATGGCAAATCATGATATCATTGCGAATCAGAACATATACATATCAATACAAATGCATATGAGACTTCCACATTCGTTATTATTGTTGTGACCGAGTGCCTTTCACAAACTGATACAAATACTGACTCATTGGACTCAGTCAGAAACATGTATCACGGAGCAAAGCTTTACGTACAGACAGAAATCACGGAGCAAAGCTCTACGTGCAGAAAACTGAGCTCAAAGCTCTATCAAACTGGCTACTCTAATCACAACGTGTTTATCTAAGCATGCATTTTATGAAATGCTTACATAATTTACCATGTATAACAATCACAAATGATGCATAGTCAGAATCTCATAATCATCGGACCTAAGTTCGGCATTTAACTTTCGTTGAGAATTCAAATATCATACAGAGTTACACAACAATTTATAACACTTCCAATACATACCAAAATATTAAACTTCTCGGACAATTCATGTCTGAAATTCAGAACACAATCAGCACATATCAAATTCAATTAGTCATTCTCATCACATACAAGTAGCACTTCCAATGATATTCATATGCATCAAACGCCTCGGACAATTATTGTCTGGAATTCAATATACAATTCAGTACACATTCATCAATATCAAATTTAATTCAGTAATAAACAAAACAAATAAAGGTGAGACCATCTTAGGTTACTCACAGCATGCTCCAATATGTTGTTGCCTGGATGGTCCAACAATGTTTGACTGGCGTCCACTGTGCTCCTCTATATCATACAAAACACATTTACACATATCACAATTTTGCAAAAATGTATAAGCATGCCTTTATGCACATCTACGTATATCAAAAATGCATAATGCATGTTCAATGAGAATCTCGGGTATCTTATCGAATTCTTATTACCATAGCATTCATATATCAAAACCCTCATTAATAATTGTACTTAGGCTTTAGACCATAATAAAACAAAACTAATTTCATAACCCAATTGATCTATTCAGATTTTTCTAACAATATACTTTCGGGTCAACTTTGTATGTTCATTACCATCAGGAAAATAAAATAATTTGGCAACACTTGCTTCTGGAAAATTGTTCACCTATGTCTTAAGTTTCTAATGACTCCAAGATCATCCAATTTGATTTAGTATTCTACAAGTTATACGCATAATACCACAGACTGTGTATAACTGAACTTTTAGCTAGATCATGGTCATACCCTTGAATTGTACAACTCATATCTTTCAGCTTCGATATCCAAAAATTACAAACTTAATACCATTTGAAAACTAAGAGAATGAACTACAACTTTTGTGAAGACAACATTGTCTGATTCACCCTACATCAATTCAGTTTCTTTGATAACCTTAGGACATAATTTTTATCTCAATTAGTACTACAACCTCAATCAAGACTCAATTTCAAACCAGATTTTGAAAGTCTTAGAGACAGAATTAAAATTAAACTTCTTTAAGAAAGTTGTAGACATATGTCTCTACTTTAATTTGAACTATGAATCACCTCATTTGGACATCTATAAATCAAGATATCATCAAAATACTAAAGCATGTTCAATAAAAACAATTACCTTTTAATAGCCTCTCGGGTTGCAATCGTGCTTCATCGTGATCGTGACTTTCGTCTTTCATCCGAAACTCACTTCCATTTTTACACCAAATTCATTTCAATTTTTCTAGATCACTTTAGCACAAACACATTACCATTCTATACTCATTCACAAACCAATTTGTTTTTCATAAAATCATCAAACTCTAATCAATTTTCTTAACCTCTTCATCTTCATAAAATCAATCATAAACTTATCAATTTTTCAGATTTTTCTTAAGCAGATTTTGGGTCTGATTTACATGACCATTTTGACCTCAACAATGGGGTATTTAGGCAACATCTTCTACTAATCAAATGTTCCTCAATGTTTTGAAAGTCTAATGGCACCAATATCATGCATTTTAGTTCAGTATCCTACAAGTCATAATCAAAAATTCACAGACTGTTTTCATACCTCGACATAACACCAATTTCAACTTCAAGTCAAAATTTTAGAATCTTAAGGACATATTTCGAATTTGATTCTTTCATGAAAAATATAGTTATATGTCTCTAGTTTACTCTAAATCAAACTCCATCCAATTTGTACATTCACAGATCAAGTTATGCCCTAAATACAGATGTATGTTCAGTAAAATACTGCATATATCATATTCCAATGACTATAATCCTTCATCTTGTTAATCATATCACCAAATTTGCTTCTTCTTTCACCACCCACACATGCATCAATGCCATTTACGTATCCACAAGCATGAAAATGTACACCTTTTATGCATGCATCTAGTTACAAATATTAAAATCTCAACAGAAATCATTTACACTATCATAAAACTTAAAGTATTACTTACTTGATTCACACTTCAATTCATTCAGCAGAAATTCCAGAAATAGGGAGAGTAAATAATGGGTTTCAGTGATGGCAAAGCAAGAAGGTAGGTGTAGATGGTTTCGGTGAAACCAAAGAAAAGAGCTGCAGAAACGTTTTTCCTAATGCTTAGGTGTCCCTTTTTAAGGCTTGACGCATGTCTCCAATGCATGTGTTACATGTGTCTTCCAAATAAGGCAAACAATTGTCACTTAACTCTTTGTCCACATGTCACACATTAATAGATCTATTTGTCACTACATAATTTGTCTCCTATTTCAATACTTTTCCTATTCTTAAATGCCTCAAATTCACCAAAAATTTCGAAATAATACTAATGGTCTCCAAATAAATTTTTAACGTAAATAACTCACAATTCACATTTTAATCGTATTTATAAATCAATTATACCCAGAAAATGTCAATGAATGCATGTACAATCATATTCATCTGGAAAAATATGCATGCCATATTTAGCTAAAGCATGATGTGCATTTCCTAATTTCTCAGTACTTTCTCATAAATCACAATTCTAGCCTTAACATAGGTAACGAGATGTTACAGAGCAGGCATTATAACATTTCCTTTAACCATTTACAAATTTCACAATTCATATATTAACAAATTATATGATATACATTTCAAGTCATAAAATCTATATTTGCGTTCATACATGCAATTCATGGCTTACCATCATTAGAAGGGTATCAAAATTACACTTGTATAATCATACTATACATATATGAGTAATGAATATGCATACAAATTATTTATGTTCATGTAAGTTTTCTTTGGAATGCATTATGCTCAATCTTATATTCCAAAGTTCAGTCTCCCAATTCACATATGGTAAGTCCTATTTCATTTATTTCTAGGTATTCAAAAACTTTCATACACATTAAAAAAGGTTTGGATAAGATTCAGTAAAAATCCAAAATGAAAACAAACTCAAAACAGTGCAATTTGAACTAAACCCTAATGTGGTCTAAAAATAAGCAAACTATTAGCCCAGAAACAAATCACACGATGGAGTCTAGTTGTTCGTTAATATTCCTATAGAAAAAAGTCAAAATTGGGTTTCGTAATCTTCTAGACATTTATCCGTCTGTGTCTCTAGTTTCCAAATCACTAAAGATCAGGCCATTTGGACTTCTAACACATGAGCTATAGACCAAATATAACAAGCTGCTCCAAAATAGAGGCAGCATCAGGTCGCCATTTTCTTTCCCAATTTCCAACGTCATAAAGCCAGAATTAAGTCAGAATTTCTCCTAGAGATTTCTATTTCTATGTCTTAGTGTTCATATTCAACCAAAATCACCAAATTTAGAGGTATGTAGGTTGATTTATGACCCAAACAATGCGACTGGTTCAACAAACCCTATACAGAATTTCACTACACGATACTCTCTTGTAATATTCAACCAATTCTATATAAGACAATACAAAAATAACACCAAAACATCATCCCAACAACCACTCCACATCTAAATGAATATTTTTACACATTCAAATATACATAAATATAGAAATTAACTAAGTGAAGTCCCAAACCCTAAAATTTGCAAAGTAGTTCTTCTAATGCTTAAATCACCACGTGAAAAATGATGAGATGAAGAAGCTGAATTGAAGAGGAGAAAATTTTGAAGTTAAGCCATCAAAGTTTCATCCACCTCCCCTCTCCATGTGCCCTTTCATGAAATTTCTAGTCCTAGACACATGTTTCAATCCTATTGGATCATATGTCACAATCCTATTGGACCATGTGCTACAATCCCATTGGACCACGTCTTACAATTCTATTGGACCATGTGTTAAAATTATATTGGACCATCAGTTACAATTCTATTGAACCATGTGTTACAATTATATTGGACACACATACTTTAATCTTATTGGTCTATAAGTTGACTTTAGGAAAATTGCATATTAATCGTTCTTCTTCCTTTAATTCCCACATTAGCCTATAATCTTATCAATTTATTTAATTGCCCTATGTTTTAAGTTTCTAATGGCAAAAAATTCATGCAATTTGGTTAAATATATCGGAAGTTATACCCTAAAGACTACAGACTGTTCGGAAACAAGGACAGTAGCTATAACTCAACTTTAAAACAGAATTTAAAACTCTTAAAGGCAGAATCAGATTTTTGGTTCCTTCATGAAAGTTTTAGACCTATGTCTCTATTTTAATCTCCAATTGAAATTATCCAATTTGGAGGCCTACATGCCAAGATATGGGCAAATTACAGAAATATGTTCAGTGGAACCTATCCATTTAGCAAGGTACACATCCCAAATCAACTAACTTCGGTGCAAGAGCAACACAAAAATACATCCAATTTAACCAAAAACATCTCATGTACTTATGGAATACTTTTTTTTTATCGATTCCCCTCACATAGGGCAATAAGCAGTAGTTTCCTTTGCTCCTAAACAAAAAGCTAGATCGCACAATGGTGAACTCAAATTGGTTAATTATATTCCTAGAGAGCAAGGCATACTATGGAAACAATATTTCCTCTCATCACTTGCTAATAGAGGTAAGCTTGGGACCCTACCTTAAAATTCTTACACTTTAGATTCAATAATTATCTCCTAAAGGCAGAGGGTTATAAATGTTCTATTAACAAGGGAATGGGAATTCAAGTGGAAGGCTTTAAAGCTTACAAGTGTGTTAGGAAGCTTGAAGCTATCAAAATTCAACTAGAAGATTTAAATAAGATCAAATTCATAACATAAAGGAGTTTCTTGTAAATAGGAGAAGGAAACTAGAATAGATCTAAGAGGAAATGTACCTCAAACCTGAAGACAATCTTCAAAAAGCTAAGGAGAAATCAACTTTCATAAAGTATTCTTAGGCTCAAAAGTATCGCTCCTCCCTCCTAAAGCAAAGATCAAAAGTATTATGGCTCCAAAATGGGGACAAAAACACAAGATACTTTCCATAATTCTATCCTTATAAGTAAGCACAGAAATAGTATAGTGCTAGACCCCACTTCCAAAGCCCAACATTCGGAGCCATAAGACGGTCAAATCTCATTGCAAATTTTCTTAAACAATAAACGCATATGTGGAAATCTATAATCAAAACGGCCCGATTTATTGAAAACAATTTCAATCAGAAAAGATGTAAACCTTATTGAACACATCAGAGTTTCAATAATCACCTGGGCCCATTACAGTACGAAATGTTTGATTTCATAATATCTTTATATTAAAAAAAACCCACCCTTTTGGCTTATTACAAGATACAAAATACAAAATACAATTGAACTCTTATGCTTAATATGATTCTAGATATCGAAAATTTCTAAACTAACTTAATTACAAAAGTCTTTATTCTTGGTGTTTGCCAAACTTTGCAAGGATCAATGTTGTTTTGCTTTTTCTTCACCTGCGGAGTGGAAGGTAATAGGGTGAGCTATGAAGCTCAGTGGCTTATACATTTATAGACATTGGCAACGAGCCATACAATTTAAGCACACGCATCTATATATAAATGTAACAATTCTATCATCCACAATTCTAGCTCAAAAATTCATAGTTCAAAAGTCATTACATAGAACATATCATGAAGATTCATCCATCAAAACATAACACTCAAATATGCATCATACTTGACATTTCAATTATATAATGCACAAAAAAATGGCTCGAGAGTTCCGTGGAACGAAACAGAGAAACCGAAGTTTATTCCATGAGCAAAACGAGTCTGAATTCTCAGGATCTCGTAGCCTCAAGCAGGCAGCCGGGAGAAGGCTATGGATCAACGTACACGTGCCTAACGAAACGGGTTCCTCTCTTGCCCAAACAAAAGCACATAATCATGCTCAACAATCATTTTATGAAATGCTCTTACTTTTATACTTTTCATGTTCTTTCCTTTCTTTTCATTTATACAAAATGTCATGATATTTTTCAAGACATAGCATGATCAAAATCACAATTCAATTATATCAAAATGTCATACATCTTTTAATGCATAACAGATCATAGTAAGTCACAATTTAGCAATTCTAGCATATACACACACATAGGCTAAATGCCCATTTACACAATAACCATAAATATATTACCCACCTAATTTGCTTGCAAAATTCAAGTCAAGGTTGTCTTTCCCCTTGCTCTTGGGTAGGATTCTCTTGGTTCCCTAAAACAAACCAAGTCTCATTCAATAGGAATCCAATGGAAAATCCAACAATGCAAAATCACTAAAATTGATTCTAGAATACTTAAACGAAAGCATTTTTTAAACTCCGTGAATTAAAATCCTTCAAAGATTAAAGGATTCAAAATGATCTTACCTTCATTCTTCACTAAATGAAGGGATCTTTGGCTCAAATGGAAGCTCTTCTCTTCCTCTACCTTTTTCTCTTCTTGAACAACCTCAAAATCTCTCTTAAATGCTAAGAAAAGTAAACCCTAGCTTAACTCTCTTCTTTTTCTCTCAAACCACCAAACTCTCTTTCTTTTTCTTTCTCATTTTCGTTATTCTCTTCTTTTATCCCTCAATTCACGTTTTTCTTCTTCATTTAAAAGCAAGACAACACTTCTTCTTCCAATTATGCCCTTAATGATTGAGAAATTTCCCATTTGCCCTTCCATTTATGCCTTATGTCTTTTATGCTTAAGTGTCTTGCTAAAAGTATCCTTGAACATTCCTATAACCTTAACACTTTCTTCTGGAAAATGTTCTTCGTTGTCTTAAGTTTCTAAAGACACCAAAATCATTCAATTTGGTTCAGAAATCCGAAAGTTGTATCCCAAACATTTCAGACTGTTGTTAGACTAAAACAGTACACTATGCCCAACTTCCGTCCAAAAATTGAAAGTCTTAGAGACTGAATTAAATTTTGATTTTTTTCATACCATTTATAGCTCCATGTCTTTAGTTTATTTTAAAACAAAAATCATCTCATTCAGAGCTCTACTGATCCACAAATCATCAAAATACCGAAATATGTTCAGTAAAACATCCAATTCACACTCTTCCAATCGATACCCTTACCTTGATTCAATCAATCATTTTTCGAATCAATACCAAATGCTATCCAATTCTATGGAGGGACAGAAAAATGTGTTAAGAATCTATGGGTTCAAGAATCACTTCATTTGGAGGTCGGATAACAAAGTTATGGCTGAAAGAATCAAACAAGGTTTGGCCCTTAATCATATTGAACCTATCTTAGGACAATTGACATATCTTTCACTACAGACGTCAGATTAAATAATTCCTTAGACTGTTCGAAAGAAGACTTCGAGATCTACAACTTTCGTGGAGACTTCAAAGACAAATTATATCGACTGAAGGGTCAAAATTAGACTAGACGATACAAGATGAACAGCGAATAGAAAAAGCAGCAGGTCAAATATAGAAGAGGCATAAAACAGACGAAGCCAAAAAGTAGACGAATGGGAAAAGAAGACGAATGGGAAAAATAGATGAAGTCAAAAAGCAAACGAATGGGAAAAACAGACGAAGCCAAAAAGTAGACGAATGGAAAAAGCAGACAAAGCAAATAGCAGACGAAGCAAAGAGCAAACGAAGCAAAAAGCAGACAAAGCAAAGAGTAGACGAAACAAAGTCAACTTAAGACGAAGCAAAGTCAACTTAAGACGAAGCAACTCTTAAGACGAAACAGAGTCAACTTAAGACGAAGCAAAGTCAACTTAAGACGATGCAACTCTTAAGATGAAGCAGAGTCAACTTAAGACGAAGCAAAGTCAACTTAAGACGATGTAACTCTTAATACGAAATAGAGTCAACTTAAGACGAAGCAAAGTCCACTTAAGACAATGCAACTTTTAAGACGAAACAGAGTCAACTTAAGACGAAGCAAAGTGAACTTAAGACGATGTAACTCTTAAGACGAAGCAGAGTCAACTTAAGACAAAGCAAAGTCAACTTAAGACGATGCAACTCTTAAGACGAAACAAAGTCAACTTAAGATGAAGCAGAGTCAACTTAAGGTGATGCAACTCTTAAGACGATATGATGTCATCACAGATGATACGTCTCTACAAACGATACACCCTTACAGATGACACACCCTTACGGACGATACATCCTTACAGACGATATATCCTTACAGATGATATGACGTCATCATAGATGATACGTTTTTATAGACGATATATCTTTACAAAACAGACGATATGACGTCATCACAGACGATACGTCTATACTCCTGAACATCTCCACTTATAAAGACCATAACTTTCAACTCCAATGTCTAAAATTTTCATACTATATACCGTTGGAAAGATAAAAGAAAGACTTACAACTGTTTAGAGATAACTTTGTCTAAATCTATCTAGATCAATCCAGAATTTTCCTTGCAGTCAGAACATGAACTTTACATTCATCCACTAATGTACTGCACACAGTTCTCAACTTCATAACAAATTTTGAGATTCTTAAAGACATAATTTAAATTCTATATCTTCATAAGAAATGCGGCCATATGTTTCTAGTTTAATCCAAATCAATAATCATCTCGTTTGGATAACTAGAGAAAAAAGTTGTGGCTAATAGACTGAAGCATACTCAGTGAACATTTTCCAGATCAACTACCAATTTGTTTCAAAAATCTTTCCTTAACACAACTCATACCAAGATCACCTTTTCTACTTCATTTATTCCTCATTCTCAACTCAATTTCAAATCAATATCATCCATAAAGAAATTATAGTCCATGATTAATCATGAACACTAATAACAGAACATACACATATGTACATATCCTTCATCAACTTACTACACATATTTAACTTTATTTTTTCTTTCAATTTGCTTATAACTTTTACCTTAATTCTTTCCAATTCAAAATCTCTTATCCACCGAAAACACCAAAGCAAAACATGAGAAATGTTCGGGGTCCAACATATAGTCTCTATCTAGATGCTAGGGGTAACATGTTTAAGTATCAAGACGAAATTCAATAGCTCGTTTTTTTTTCTCACTTTAAGCAGCAGGCTCAGAAAAGGAGTGCTTCTCTAATGTGCACGCATTAAGGGAGTATTACTTAAATGTGATTACAGAAGATCAAGGAGTATTAATCTTAGCTCAAATCTCTAAACAGAATGTCAAGAGATCCTTGTTTAGCATCAATCTAGAGAAATCTTAAGGGTCAAATGGTTGGAATGTCAATTTTTGTCAAAAGTTCTGGCATATTGAAGGGGACTAAGTTGCAAAATTCATACTAGATATGCTCAGCAAGGGTATAATGCTAAAGGAATTCAATAGGAATATCATTTTGTAATGTGAGCTACAAAATAATGGCCAATATGTTGGCTACAAGACTAAAGGAAATACTAGGGAGTGCAATAAGCCCAAATCAAGGGGGCTTTCATTAAGAATAGAAGAATTAGGGATAATATAATGCTAATTCAGAGCAGATTAAGGAGTATAATAAGAGGAAACATATACATGATTGTCAAATCAAACTGGATATCGACAAGGCATATGAATCAATTTCATAGGAATTCATTATAAATTCACTTGAAGCTATGGGGGTTCTTGATCAATTTAGAGAATGGATCAAAATGTATATCTCCATAGTCTCTTATAGAATTTTGGTGAATGGGGAAGCTACTCCAACTTTCCAGGCAAGAGGGGCTTAAGGCAAGGAGATCCTTTATCCCCCTACCTTTTCACAATTGGAATAGAAATGTTCTCTAGAATACTAGAAAAATCAATTAAAGAGAAATGTCAGTTTAAGTTCCACTTAAAATGTAAAAGGGAGAGAAATTATCACTTAGCTTTTGCAGATGATATCCTATTGCTCTGTAGAGCTGATAAGGAATCAATTTAAATCCTTAAGGAGGCTTTAATTAGCTTCTCTTCAATGTCAGAGTTATAGATTAATAAAGATAAAAACTCTATCTATGTTTTAGGATCTGGAGGGGGATAGGCTAAACAACTAACTAAATTTACAGGATTTAAACTTGAGAAATTTCCATTGAAGTACTTAGAACTGCTAGTTTCCCCTAAGAGGCTGAGTATGATAGATTGTAAAGTACTTCTGGATTAAATACCCGGAAGATTGGAGTGTTGGAATAATAGTTTTTTGTCCTATATTGGTAGGCTCTAACTGATAACTTCCACTTTACACAATCTACATATACTTTAGTCTAATCATATAGTCATCCCTAAAGGACTGATTAAGGCCTTGTAATGACCAATAAAGAACTTCCTATGGATTGGAAGTCCAACTAATCACCTATATGCTAATGTTTCTTGGAAGGATGTATGCTAACCTAATTCAAAAGGAGGACTAGATATACACTCAATTAAAACTGTAAACATGTTTAGAACAAAATAGATTTGGAGAATTTTAGTAGACAAGGAGTCCTTATGGGTGAGTTGGGTCCACAATAATTATTTACAAAATTCCAGCTTATGGACCATCACTCTTTTGGCTAATTTAGCATGGAATTTACAGCAAATGATGGAATTCAGAGACAGAATCCAGGGAAGCATAATAAAGCAGATTGGAAATGGAGAGGACTCCTTCTTATGGTTTGACAATTCGCGCAGCTTGGGACCTAGTTTTAGGAGTCCACTATACCAACAAATCAAGCATATTCTTCCTCCTCACACTAAAGAGAAATAGATTAAAATGGGGAGGCAGTGGTCTAGTAGCATAAGGAGACTGGAGAAAATTCTACTAATATACCGGACTATGCTCCTATCCCTGTCAAGGAGGATACCACTATTTGGATAAGATGGCAAGAATGGAGATTTGAAAATAAACAATGAATCTATTCAGAACTCAAAGGGAAGAAGTAAATTAGCACAAGGTAATCTAGGATAAGCATGGAAGTGCTAAAGCTAGCTTCGTCCTTTGGATAGCAACTATAAATAGACTGCCCCCTAAGTCTAGAGTTAACGGAGTGGAGGTAAACCAAATATACATTTTCTATAAGCAAGAACTAGAAACAGTGCACCACCGATTTTTCACTTGTGAAGTTATTAAGGAGATGTTGAGTAATGCCCTTACATGGAGTATCTAAGCTGCCCTATGACTAGTTTGGAGGACACAATGGCATGAGAATATAGGTTCCCCTCCTCTTCACACAAGATACGCTTTGCCATCACCTTGACTAGCTTCAGATACATGGGTTGGAGTGAGGGGAATAGCCGAATCTTTCAGGTGAAATAGAGAAGCAGGGGGCAAATGACTGTTGAACAGAAGAGAAGAATTAAAGAGTGGTCATGGGCTTCAACAAATGTGAAAAGATTAGAACTGAACAATGAAATATCTGCATTGTGGAATGTATGAAACAAAAATGAAGGAAGTACACACTTACCAGTCGGGGAAAGTCTCAGTGCTACTAACCACCAAAAGTGCTTATAATCATAGGATAGACAATTTCAGTTGTGCTCAGAAGTAGAGTCCGTGCACTTTGGCCAGGTGTCACTTGTTGGCTAATTGTAAAAGTTACCTTGCAATCTTGCATTTAAATCTTTTGTAATTGTCATAGCTTAATACAATTTCGTATTTTCAGAAACAGAAAAAGTTCCATTTGCGAATTGGTATTAGTTAAGCTTCAGCCATACCACCAGATTTCGGTAGCTAAGAGGTCTAACTAGAAGCTTGCTCCCAGATTTTATAAACCTTTCATAATAATTGACAAAGTTGGGACCGTAGCCTACAAGCTTGAACTTCCACCAGAAGCGATCATACGAAATGTCTCCCTTGTCCCAGCTCAAGAAGCACTTGTTATCTTTTCACAGGTTTTCACCTTACACTACCAACTGAACTCATTGCAAAAGAAAAAGTACCTATAGCTATTCTGAAACGAAAGATGGCGACCAGACATCATAAACCACCAACGCACGTACTGGTGAAGCGATCGTGACCAACAGAACAGGTCACGTAGGAGCTCTTCTTCAACTTACAGAACTACTACCCTCACTTGAACCTTGTGGACAAGGTTCCCTGAAAAGGAGCGGTGTATCTTTAGGAGCACGAGGGAAGAAGATGGCCATAATATCTTTTCGTTTCCTTAATAATAATCGATATCATTTTACCCTTATTATAAACAAAGACAGGTGTCACACCCTTGTCTTACATTATCATTTGCTTTTCCAATGTCACCGACTAATGAATATTTATATCCGTCTACTGGTGGAAGGAAAACAACATCAATTGGTAACAGCCACATATTCCCTTATACGTCGTCCTCTCTCGTAATTCATTCTCTTTCTTCCCTGAGTATCCTTTCCTTTCCTGCAACTTACCCTCTTCGTTTAATCACCTACCGACGACTGGTTGCTATCATCAGTAAAGCTACAAACTTATAAGAAGCAACAAAACCACAGCCAATTATTGTCAAAACAACGGGCACAAATTTTCACGTATCCAGAATTGAACAATTTCCCAAGGTACTTTTCATATAATAAACTTTGGGTAAATTGGGAAAAGAATATTGCTACATGTTGATTTTAGTCTAAATAAACTCTCTTCCAAGTATTTTCATTTCAATCTTTATATCTGGGCTGAAGCTGTGTTAATATGACTAGGTTTATTCCTCCCATCCAAGTAGTGATAGAATGTCTAGTGTATGTATCTGTCCACAACTCATTTTGGTATCTCAACCTGCATACAAGAGTAGAAAACACGGTTCATTAGTTTATGATGTCAAATATTCCAGACAGCTTGACCAGTATTGGCATCAAAATGGGCACAATATATTATTGGAGCAGCATCCAAGGGTAAATGTTCTGAACTACAATTTTAACCGGTCAACAAAGTGCCTTACCTTATCATAAATCTACAGGAACCATCAAACCGTCATGTGCAAGCTGCACTGGTATTCCTTCCCTACAGGGAAATCAATAACAATTTTAGTCAATCATTTTTTTTTTAACAAGCAGTCTGTCCTTCACCACAATTAATCCTATTCAACTAACCCAGTATGGTCCACTTCAACAAGATCCCAGACAACAGCAATACGACATAACTAGGATTCAAAGCAGACAAGATTAATCAGACAAGCCAACAATCAGCAGGGAAGACAATTTTTAGACCTTTTAGACCATTCTGCTAGAAATTCATTGTCCTGGTGATGGTCAAATTGATGAGTCATTCCAACTAAAAGAGCTCGCTTTGGACATAATCTCCTTATAGCATCAAGTGTCTGAACGTACAAGTACATTTCACACAAAGCATTAAAATGTTATGTGAACAATTAAATAACAAACCTCCAAATACAAACCTGAGGAAGGCAAAAGTGAGTATTATGAGATCCATTCTGCAGAAAATGCAAGGGCAACACTTAGAAAACTTGACGAATAATGTCAACAATTACAAAACAAAATTAAAAAGAATAACTGCATAAAATTTGGTAAAGATGTATCATTAATTAGAGTGAGAACAGAATGGGAATGGGTGCAATATAGACTGGTAAAGGGAATACACATCTATATAACTTCAGCACACTCTTGACATGAAGGATACCCATTAATAGCCAATGGACATATGACCTAAAAAATATCATACAACTTACGTCACTGAGTTAGGTTAATGAACCATACTGGATCACTAGGGGTAAGTTTCAAATGACATCAATAACACTTAGCTGCAATCTATGACAAATGATGCATCTAACAATGCAATTTACTTTTTCTTTCCCATTGTCTATAACAAACCTATGTTTCTGAGAAATATGCATTACACATAAGGTATGAAATCCATTGTCTGATATACTGGAAAAATACAGATTTCAAGTCCACTCTCACTTAGTATAGCCATAATGCAACACGAAGGGTTAAAAATTTTCGATCCAGATGTCATTGTCTCCCTCTATAAGAATAGGTTAAAAAGTTGGGGTATCTAAACTTCCACATTTGGATATCCTTTATAATGTACTAATCTATTGTATCTGAATTCTTTTCTCAATTATCAAAACTTACTTGATGTTCATTATTATCAAATGAACTCTGAAATTCTTGATCAGTCCTCATTTTCCACAATCTAACAAATGGAATCAAAGGTAGATGAACTAGCAATACTTAATTTATAGTTCCCTTACTAATCGTCCAAGACCATCTTAGAATGTCCTGGTCGCTAGAATATTAGATGATGACAAAAGAAAAAGAAATGGATTTTCCTGACCAACCCTGTATAAAGTATCCAAGATAAGCAGATCCAACTGCCCAGCACCATCCTTTGAAATAACTGCAAGAACCAAAGTTCACCAAATTCAAAAGTCTAAATAATATGATAACAATTCAGGAAACTTAAGGTTAAAATGCATACATTCATTTTATAATATCTTCCAATGCAGTTATGCAACTCATATTCATTTATTTCAAAGCAATTAAGAGACTCAAACGCAGAAGAATACACGATATCCATGGTTTACACAACACAAAGTGATTTGAACACTCACCATACTCTGTGGTTGCAGGAAATCGAGAAATATCAGATATATAAGCTATCTTACATCGTTCTCCAAATAGAAAGCCTAAGGAAATATAATCCTCTCCATGCATCACCTGCAGCACGGAACAAACATAAGACACAAGGACAGATAGAAGTTGTTGGAGTCCCTACATACAATATTTTAACAGAGGTTCTGGAAAGTAACTGGCAAAGGAACAAATTTTAAGCCTGATGCAAAGAACGGTGTATGGCAGTCTTCTTCAATTATATGCCAATCCAGCTGAGCCACCCTTCTTATTTCTTGGCCTTTTGTCAACTTTTTGGGCAACAAGTAAGGGAATTTCATAGAAATACTGTTCAACAATATGACACAAACATGTCAATGGATCAAAACTAAACAACAATAGTGCGGAAAACAAACAGAATTCCACAAATATCAATTTCATGGTTGGAATTTTGTGAAATTGACATCATTTTATTCTTCACCATGAAATGCCAAATTTTGGAAGACCCAGCCCAATCAGCTTACATGACATCATTATTGAAGCTGATTGTCCAGTTGTGCGACGTCAGAATGTATATGGATAAACTAAAATATTAACTACCAGGATCCAGCAAATGCCATCATCTAAATGAACAAACTTTTAAATTGAATACTGTGGGTACGAACTTTGCACTGTCTCAAGGGGTTTAGGACAAGAATATCTTGCAATGCATATAAAGAGTGAAGCCACATCAAGAAGGATGAGATCACTATGTCTATTCTTACAGGTTAACCCACATTTGAAAGTGTGAGACTCTGTAAAGGTTCATTCTCTGGCAAACAGAAATTTGGTGCTCCAAAAGTAGATGTAAAAGTTTTAAAATTAGAACTTATGAACATACATTGTATGAAAAACCACCGGATTACATGGTAGAAAATCTATCAAACAAATAACATTTCATTATGTATAAAATATATGAAAACAGTATATCCTGTGCTGTTTAATAATTCAGCTATAATACCTAAGCATTAAGGCCTAGGTAAAATCCAAGGAAGTAAACTGGATAAAAATCAAGGTTGCAGAAGAATTTGGTGAAACTAAGTAAATCAAGAAAGAACGAAGAGATTGAAAAAGGGTACCTATCCATTGCAGACTGACTTAGGTAAATTGGAGTGGGATCAATATCATTTGTAGAACTATAGGGTTGAACAGCACGTATATCATCCAAACCAAGAACAGCATCAGCATGTTCATGAGTTAAGATGATCTGCAATATACACCAAAATTTTTATCATTCTTACAAGAAATCAATTACTTCCACAAAAATTTAAAAGAAGGTTAGATGGTCGTAAAAAATAAAAACACTCACCGAATCAACTCGTGGAATGCTGTGGAAAGTAAACCATCTAAGCAGTTGTTCTCTAAATGTCTTCCCCACATCTATTAATATGTAGCTGTGTTTATCCTTACTCCCTACATAATCAATGAGCAGAGACGTATTTCCCCTACAAAGTGATGTCTTCGACCATTTAATCTTACAGAAATAGAAATTTCCAGAAATATTAATCAAGTTCTATACATCAGAACCTGTAGTTAGGGTTTTTCTCCGGCGGGAGAGAAAGCGACAGGGAGCAAACGGAGCACGGCGGATTCGACGGCTGGATCAAGCACATTGCGTTAGGAACGGCGCTGGAACAACCGGTCCCGAGGAAGATCAAAGCCGACCGACCAGTGTCGCCGCCGTTAACGGCAAGAACGTTGTCGTCCATTGGACAAGTCTCCAATTTGCTGGATCTGAAATGGCGTGGAAAGTACGTGGAGGGAACTTTCCGCATGTCGAAACGGTTTTCTCGTGGCCAAGGGCAAGGAATACGATTTGTGCACGTGGCCAGTGTTGCATGTCACTTCGCCTTCAATGTTTTTTTTTTAATTCAAATCGCCTTCAGTGTTTTTTTTTGGAATGGAAATCGCCTTCAATGTTAAGATTAAATGTTTTTTTAAAATTATAAAATAATTACTAAATTTTATAAAATTATAAAAAATTAAAATTAAAATTTTCTTTTTTTCTTTAGTTTAGATTATGAAAGTTAGTCAATATTATATATTGTTTCGTAGTCAATTTTAGGTCTTCCCCTCTTTCAATTTAGAGTAAGGTGCAGTTGAGAAATCGCAATCGGAGCTAGAAGCGTTATTCTATCACGATTAAATAAAGATTTGCAACAGAGTTATTCTATATCGTAGGTAGGAGAAGAATATTGTCGAAGGGGAAGCAAAACAGGAGAGGAAGATTAACTTTTTTTTTTATATTTAAAGAATTATTAAACATTAAATAATTAATTTGAAACACAACAAACTATAAGTTTGAATTTCGTTTCGTAACAGTCGAAGAACTATACGAAATAGGAGTATTTATGTACGGAATATAAATACCAGTCAGCACTGGCCTATTTTATCTAGTACTAGCTGGTATTTATAATGTTGACCATATATCGGTCAATACCAAAAATTTTGAAAAATATAGAGACTAATTAGGAAAATTTTCAAAATTTTTAAAAAATTAAACTCCCACTTTCTTTTTTTCAAAGCTTTTTTAATTAGATATTTAGTTAAATTTTTATTGTGATTTTTTAATTTTTATTTAAAAATAAAATAAATATTTTTATTACTAATAATAATTATACATTAAAAACTTTAAAATAAATTATTTTATTTGAATTTACTTTAATCTTTTATATAATATTTATTAATAAAGTATTAACAAAAATATTTTATTTTTAAAATAAATAATTTAAAAATTATTATTTGTAAACTATTATATATTTTAAATTATTAAATCAAATTTTATTTGAAATTTATATATTTTAAAAATATTTTTTAAATTTAATTATGCATATTAATAATTATTAAATTAATTTTATAAATTAAATTAAATTAAGATATTTAAAATTTTAGTAATAAATTATATATTTAATTGATAGTAAATCAACTAATATATGTTTTTGTTTCATGATTCAATTCTACTTGGTTGTTTTCTTATCACGAACTCTTATTATAAATTGTAATAATTTGATAATTAAAGATATTTATTATTCTTTTTATTGGATGTTTTGATGTAATTATTATTTATTATATAATGAAAATTGAAATTGAAATATTTTAAATACTTTATATTGTTCTTAATTTTATATTTGTATGATGATGATTGTCTTTTTCATATAAATTGTAGTTATTATTTATATTTGAAATATCTGAAAATTATTGTTATTTCATATTAATTGTGATTATTATTTATTATTTTGATTTTTGGAGACAGAGTTAAAAATATACAGTACAACTGTACAATATGACAATGGACTATTTTGCAATTTTTAAAAAAATTTAGGGACTATTTCATAAATTTAAAAAATTACCCGAAACGATACCTGATATTAACCGGTGCTGGTACAGTGCCGTACCAGAACTCAATCCAGTACCAAGTCCGATATGGTATTTACAATATTGTAGCAAACATGTGATAGCAATGTAGGGATGACAATTTGGCTCAGCCCCAGCCTGACGAGCCTAAGGCAGGTCGAGCTGGTTGAACCTGACTTATTATTTTTTAAAAAAAATTCAAAAACCAATGTTGTTTTGTTGCCCTTGATCGGACCTCGAGCCGGGCTAGGCTTGGACAACTTGGGCCCGATCAAGCTAAAAAATCAGAGCTCAAGGCTCGACCCATGGTCCGGTTAGCCTGGGCCTAGCCTGTTGACTTCTAACCCAGCTAAATTGCCATGCATATGGCCACGTAGCATGTCAAAAATAAGACATAGTTAGCAATGTTAGCGACTTTAAAAAAAAAAACTTTTTGTCTAGCTATTTTCACATCAAAACTGAAAGTTCGATTATTTTAGTATCATTTTTTAAAGTTTGGGCTAATATTGCAAATTAAGTAAAGTTAGGAATTTTTATAATTAATAAAATAGTTCTTAAATATACTTTGCTATATAATTTTTATTTTTATATCAATTATGTTTCAAAACATAATAATAATAATAATAATAATAATAATAATAATAATAATAATAATAATAATATAAAATTGGTATAACAACTATCTCTTTATTTCTATTAATATTACTTTTCACATATTTCTCATATAAACAATAATTACAATTAATATAAGAAAGAGATTGTTTAACTTTTTATACAAATATAAAACTAAGAATAATACAAAGTACTTAAAATACTATAATTTACATCATATAGTAAAAAACAAGTATATTTAAACATCATATAATATGAATAATATCGATCCATAAGTATTACAATAATAGTTCGTGTCGAGGAACACAATAAAGTAGAAGTAAAATTTAAAATAAAAGTACTTAGAGCTAAAAATTTAAATTTATATTGAATATGTAAAATTTAACATATATATTAAATACAAGTGAAATAAAAGAAAAGAGAAAAAAAAACATGAAACTTTATTCAATGACATATCTACTCAAATTGCATCGATCTCAATTGTTATTTAATATAAACTCTTAATTGTTGAGAGGCGTCTCATCGTTATCATCATTCAAACTTATTATACCAAATAACATGTAAATTCTTTTTCATCGAAGATTATCTTCCAAGTCACTCTCATTTATAAAACTTGGTTTCTTATAAACCCAATTCATTAAAAGTTCGATATGGTCAAAGCAAATTAAATCTATAAAACTACTTGTTCTATTAATAGCCCAAGTAAATAAATAAAAAAAAATTATTAAAAATCATAAGAAATTATGTGTTAACTTAATAGTGATAATCATATACCTTTATCAAAACTTTAAGTTGTATCAAAAAAAGATCAAATCAATTAATCTTTTATGTTCTAATCTATTTCTTTTTTTGGAATAGATGAATGTAAATGTGCACTCATACATTAACTTAAAATTTAAATTTCAAACCTTTGCAATTCTAAAATACGACTTCCAAATTAGTCTTACCTAGCAGCTATAAGACAATAAAATTAATCTTATAAATAAAATAGAGTGGTGATTAATTTTAAACAAGTAACAAAAGTAAAGAAATATATATTAGATTAAGTTTGTTATTTTGACGAATTGCAATTGAAATCCCAAAATCATTGCATACATCCTTGTATGGCTATATTTTTGAGCTAAAGAGATCTTCATCATCTCATGTGAAACAATTATTGTAATAGTTAATAGTATTCCCTTATTAAGTTTAGTTTTCTTTTTTTGTAAAACTTGGTCTAAAATAGACACTAAGATTAGAAAAATGCCCCAGCAGTAAACAACTTATTGTCTTTTCCTTCTTTTATTGATGTCAGTAAGATAAAGTGTATATAAGGAAGGTCTATTTTTTATTGGCTTTGATTGCTTCCTTCACCATCTCTATGAAATCATAAAAATAACTCATTGTTGGTTTTTTTTAGCATTATTAGCAAACAAAGTAATTTTATCAAAGGCTTATAAACTCAGATGAAAAATTAACATTGAGACTAAAATTTATAATCTTCAAGTATACCACTAGAAACCTTCATTTCAGCATTAGACTTAGCATGTTAAACCCACTTATCACTTGTAAACACTTGTCTTAACTCTTTTTTCATTAGAACAAAACATTTAATTTATAAGAAATTAGTTGCAAATTTTGTAATAACAAGACAACACAAATTCTTGCTATTAGTGAAGTCCTTTCTCATCAAATCCAAAATTCGTGCATAATTATAGATGAACTTAATCACTTTTCTTTCTTTCTATACTTTTTCATCAATGATAGGAAAGTATCTAACATATCCTATATTTTCCAACATTAAGTTAACGTAATGTGCATCAAAATGGGTCCAGTAAAAAGAATTATAACTACTTTACTACCTTTTTCCAACTGCTTTATAAGCAAAATTATTGTCAGTAATAAACTGTACAATATTTCTAGGCCCAACTTCATTCACAAATTCTTCAAATTTTTGAAACAAAGTATCCCCATTTCTTATAAGGTCATTGCATCAATGGACTTCAAAAACATCATCCCTTTAGTAGAATAAACTAAAAAATTTATAATAGACATATAATTAAACACCCATAAGTTTCCTAAGCCATTATTATTTCATTCAAATAACTTTTATTTCACAAATAAAGATCTTGAAAAGACTACCTCTGCAGTTATCAATTGAATTAACTTTATATTTTGGACTATAAAAGGCAATAACATCTACCATAGTCTAGTAATAATAAGACTGTGCAACATTATATGATGCATCTACATTATACCATTTGTGAACAAAAAAAATAGACATATGTCTTCTTTTCATCCTCACATCAGTTGTAATAATCCCTTCTTGTTTGGTAGGAATACTATCATCAATATTGCCGATATCATTGTAACCATCACAAAAAAACTTCCACTACTATTTCATAGTTCAATCTTACTTATGTCTTCTTCATTGTAACACTCTTTAAGCAAAATTTTCATCTATCATTTCATGTCCTGACTAACTTGCTTACCAGGCCCCACATCACCTTTGATCTAAGCTAAATGCTTTTTTAATATGGTGATCCCTTTATCTTTCAAATGTTTGTTGCAATATAAACAAATAATGTGGTTCTTTATACCAGGAACCAATCTAGCATGAGCCTAAACTAAATCATTGAATCTTTGTAAAGAGATTGAATTATTAGGAGTACTTAAACTTCCCTCTATTTATCTGTAAAAGTAAATAAAGATATATGTCAAAATTAAATTAATAACTTCATATCGAAAATCAGTTGCAATACGTTTAATGCAAGTACATTTACTGCTTACAAATATAAAATGATCATTAAGTTAGAATTGAATATATAAAAGTTCATTTAAAATATATGGACTCAAAACTATTTTTACTAAGTTATTATTTTTCTCTAAATAACATTCTTGTCATTATATGTTTAACTGTGAGAAAAATATGTTTACATAAGAACCTAAATAAGTAACTCTAGTTTCTTTAGATCATTTACACATAGAAATAATATTATTAAATTTTATAATTAATTGTTCCCAAAAAATGAAGATATGATTATGACATGTCACCACTTAATTAGTGATGGTGGTTGTTGTTTTGATTCTTAAATCTATCTGTACTATAAATATAAGGATCATATATTTATAGTATAAACAATATTCCCATGAGGATTGTTTTAGATAACTAACAATTCCTATAACACTTTGTTTAAGGTAAATAATATGAAAATGTAACTAGAAAATAAACTAACTAGTTTTCAGTTCACCTTCTTAATATAATAATTCTCAGCCCTAGATGTTAAATAGCTACAATTACCCTTTCTTAAGATCCAACCAAGTAATCCCAATTAAAATAGATAAGAATTAAATTGCAACTTCTCGATCTCTCAAATCTTCTTTTAGCTATCTAATTGGATTTGAAGCAATCCCAAGGGTAACTAACAACACAATTAAAGTCTCTCTTTAATTTCCTATTAATCTAATGCTTATAAGTCTATTATGGTGTCAGCTCTCGCTGTGCAACATTACACAGATAATTCAACCTAATCTCTCAATTGAGATCAAATATAAAATAATAAACACCATAAAGTATATCTTTATTAAAGCAAAAACATAAAAGTTTAACAAAACAATTCAAAAGTAATCCCTAAAATAAATTTAGCAATCCATAGCCAAAATATATCCCAAACCGATCATAATCAACATTCAAATACAAGGAAAGAAAAGAAAATAATAGAAGTTTGAATTATGAATTATGTCTTCTTCTTCTTATTCTTGAGTTAGAAAATTCTACAGCTTTGTTCTTCAAGAATTGTGCCTCTTTGATCTCTTTTTTAGATGTTCCACCTGCCTCTTTTGGTGTTTCTTTTTGCCTTTTATACTTCTTAATCCTCCTAGGCCTCTTTGTAGGGTTTTCTCACTTGTTTTTATTCCAAAAATAACCTCAAATCATCAAACTACAAAAATCTCATAACCTGAAAAATCTAGCATTTGCGTGATCATGCGCTTCTCCTATCTGCATTTTCTATCAGGATTTTGCACACCTTGCATGATCATGACAGAGGGCCTCCAACTGCTCTAGCATTGATTCTGCACGATCATGCAGGTGCACAATTATGACACATCTCTTTATCTAGCTTTTTCTTTTTTTTTTTCTTCAAGTTTTTTGTCTCCACTCATCATTAAAACACATTAAATATCCTATAAAACATGCATTAAGATCAAAACAAAACACTGATAAAGACATAAATTTAAGTCCAAAACACATGATTATCATTCAAGAAAAATACTTAATAGCATATTTTATAACTTAGAAAACGCACTATAAATCGCATTTATCAACTTCCCCACACTTAAGAATTTGTTTGTCCCCAAGCAAAATTAAAACCAAAAAATAAACAAAAAGCATAACACAAATAATACAATCATGTAACAATGCAATAATGGTATAATGACGTAAAATTTCATGAAATTAACTTATCCATAAACATCAAACTTAAAAAGATCCAACACACTAACGTATTCTATACATATTCAAGTGCTTTTATTTAAATATACATATTTTCCAAAATATTCACCCTATTTATACATATATGCCACTTATAAGTACGAATTAATTCTATTTGCCAATTTTAAGAGGTAGGTTATCACTAAGTACCCACTCATTGAAATTTCTTGACATTTCATAAGAAGCTTAATAGGTTTCACTTTTATTTTTTTAAAAAATAATATTTTTAAATTTTATTTAACAATTACCTAGACTTTTGACCCAAAAGTCAACGTCTTGTCATGAATGTCCCCTGATTACTTAATTAGGTTACATTCTTTCATGCTTAGTTAAAATGCCATTGTAGATTTTGACTCAAAGGCAAAACATTTTTTTGTGAATGTCTCCTGATTACTTAGCCATATCATAACTCACAATTGGCTACCGGTTATATTATTAACCTTAAAAGGGCTAATAAAAAAAATTATTTGGCAACTTTATTCATATTATATATATACATACACACACGCATATGCACACGCACTTACCTACATCATTTTTTCCTAGCTAATCCAATTCCATGAAAAGCTACTAATGATGCCTACCAAATTAAATTCATTAGTAATAAGTGCATCTAAACAAGTGTCATAAAATGAAAGAATAGGTACAATATTTTAATCAACATACATATTCACCTCAAAAAACACTCAAAACACAAACTTCATAAGCCAATGCTTTTTCACAATTTAATTATGATCAAAGTTAAGCTTATTACTTTTAATTCCATGCCATTTAGACATTCACATAAATACATGCAATATTTTTTTACATAATAAAAAACGAACACAATGCACATGCAAAGTCACAAATAAATGATAACGTGTATATATATATATATATATATATATATATATATATGCTACCACAATTGAACAACACATTGTACTCAATGTGGAAATGACACATAACTAAAAACAAACACACATAATTAATGTAACAAACAAAAATAGAAAGAAATAAAAATAAAAAATAAGGGCAAGAACACTTATAGGGATTGTGGTAGTGATGATGTTGGAGAAGAAAATTGGACGCCTTAAACCTTAAAATACATTAACAATTTCTTTGTTTAGTAGCACTATTGCCGCGCTACTTGCTTCAATTATGCATCCACGACGTCCATTCGTGCTTCCAGCTTCTTGTTGTTTTTATTTAATTTTGCTAAACACCTTCTCCTAGCCTTCTTCTTCAAATTCTTCACTTGATGTTCCCTCATGATGCTATTTTTATTAGGTTGAATATGATGCCTTATGGTCCTCTCCTATGCTTAACTACAAATCAAAAGCTTAGATCGCGTGGTTCCATACCGTGGGACTCTGTGATTTCCACCCTCCTTAAGTTTGTATTATTGAAAAACTCAAGAACATTGGAGGTTAGTCCATAAACAACAATATCATGGTATTAGCTAACGAGTTACCAAGAATCCCATACGTAAATAGCTACTTTTTTAAATAATTGTAGTCATTATTGTGTGGAAGATGTGTGTATAAGTGCAAACCTTAACTCTGTTTCCCATAGAGAAAAGTTTTAAAAAATCTTTTTTAGAACACTTATTACATTGACTCTTCATAAAAATGGTATTACATATGAATTTATGCAGCAACAAGTGTTTTGGACTCCTAATTACATTATTTGGTTCTTTGTGAGGTTAAAAAACTTTTGAGCCAATTAATTTCTTCCAATATCTGCTTGCTTTAAAATCTTTATGGGATTCTACTATTTTGGTTTTGGGGAATCCAAATATATCCTCTATAATATTATGATCTAAGTTACATGGTTCTTGTTGGGCCCCATTTCTAGAGCCCAACATATGGGGTTATAAACCTTGTGATTATTACTCTGCAGGTCCTTAGCCAACATTCCACAAGGGTGATGTGCCCACACTAGTCAGTTACCAACATCTCAACTTGAATTCTTCAAAGAAGTTGTAACTCTAGGTCTCTAGTTTGTTTTGAAATAAGAATCATCTTAATCAGAGCTCTATAGATCAAGATATGCTTAAAAAGCCTAAGTTGGTCATACCCCAATTATGCTCTCCCAACCGACCTCTCACTTACTCTAATGCAAAATTTCTCAAAACAACTCCAAAGGATACCATTTTTCATAGAGAGATATTAAAAGATTTTAGCAATCCATTGCTTCAAGAATCACTTCATTTGGAGGTCGGATGAGGAAGTTATGCCCGAAAGAATTGAACATGTGTATTCCTTCAATCAATTTGTACCTACCTTGGCGCAATTGCCATAACTTCCAATATAGATGTCTGATTGAGTTCGCTTTTGGACCATTGGAAATAGGGCTTTTAGATCTACAACTTTTATTTAGACCATAAAGTGAGATGCTGCATCTAAAAGGGTCAAAAATCGTGATTTACTGAAGCTGTCCCGTGAATGTCCGTTTAACAGACATTGTCGGGGTTAGGAGCCAAAATTGGCCCAAGAAGGTCTGTAAACGGAAATTGGTGAGGCTGGGGATGTTCGTTTAACAGACATAGGGGGTCCCCAAACCCCTTTAAAGCCTCTCCAATACTTCTTACTTCCAATCTAACATCATATTCACTCATAATCTCCCCAAATTCAACTCTTCTAGTGCAAAACCACTTCATAACCACTCAAAACACCAAATTTATCTCATAACATTCCCAATTCTCAACCCATTTGGTTCATCAAACCACAATTTCCTATCATTTACCATAGCTGTCCTGTACACAAATCCTATGCAACATCATAACTTGCAACAATCATATCTTTCCATTCCGATATCCAAAAATTACAAGCTTTATATCGTTGGAAAGCTAGAAAGATCCTCTACAACTTCTAAGAAGATAATTTTTACCAATTATACCTAGATTATTCCAGGATTTCCCTTGAATTCAGAACACAATCCTACCCTTATGAAAACTTGAAATTAGCAATGTAAAAATTTGAAAAGCCATAAACAAAC
>JAOTAX010000002.1:28904135-28925461 GCA_025629825.1 Erythroxylum guanchezii
GTGAATGCAATGAAATCTATCAGTCTGACCCAACATTACCATAATACCCTTTGCTACCAGTAACGGGATGTTACAACTGTATACGATGAGTCATTTAATCTAGATCATGTTATCCCTAATTATTACGAATTATTAGTCGCTGCACATGAATTTCAACATAAAAATTACGGATTACATCAAAATTCTAGCAATGGGTTTGCAAATAAACGATTCAATGAACGTATTAAAATCATCTTTTCACAATACCCAATTCAATAAACACAAGTTAACATAACCAATTCCTAATGAGAGAAAGAAATAACAAAAACAAAGAAATACACTTAACCTGGGTCATCAACGTCGATGTCACCTCCGAACCGGCGTCGGGATATCTAGCCCTTCATCTTCTCCATGGTTGTCACATTATTCATCTTTTGATCTAGCCCTCCCACCATCTTGAAAACCAAAGAGGACAACACAAATCATCTCATAAAACTCTCTCCTACACGTCCCAATCTTCCAAAATCGAAGAGGATAAAAATATAAGATGTTGTATTTCTTTTCACTCTTGGTTCTTTACACACCTACTAGCTGACACCTCCCTTAATTATGATAAAAAAATATCTTAAAAACTTTGGGAGATGAGGCTTAACCAAAGAGAAAATAGGTCTTCCAGTTGCTCCACTTGCTTCAAAACTGAAGGAGATAAAAATGAAAGAGTTGATGCCCTTTATGCACTCTTGGCTTTTTACTCATCACCAACCCTCCTTTTTGTCCCCCATCCATTTATTCTTTACACCTTAAATGCTGGCTAAATGGAAAGGACAGGTGGCATTTAAATGGAAGTGTGAGGTGTCTCATTTTGTAATGTGTTACATATGTCTTCAGTTCATGTTACTGCAGCCATCACACGTTTGGTTCCTCCAAAAGCTAGGTTTTTCTCACGATTTAAATGGACAGCTAGCTTCATATAGGACAAATTGATAGGTGTAATGTTATGCATATGTTGTTTCAGCCATTTTTCTTGGACCTCACCCATTCTTTACTTCATTCGAACCTCCACTCTTCCACACCAGTCGACACACACTTTTATCTTGTCTTTATTCCCAAGCTACATTCCAAAACATATGGAAGCTAGGTTTTTATAGATAAATGGACATCTGGCCTTATTCTTTTCTTGTAATGCATGTAATGATTGTACAAATTTGTTTTGTCTTATAATGCATGTCACGTGATCTCATGGTTACTGCGTTTTACTGTTGTTATTATGTCGTTTTGCATTTGGTCTTTCTTTTGGTTGCTTCTTTGTTTTCTTCTTTTAGACTAAATTTTCCAGATTTTCTTTTAGTCCAACAAACGTTATTTTGAAGAGCTTTTATTGTCTTATTCTTGCTTTAATTCTCTTCTTCTTACTCCATGAAGATAAGTGAGTGTAATTCTTCAGAAAACGACCCAATTTTAGTGCTTTCTACTCACTTTAACTTCTTTGCATCCGACTTGTGCCTAAAATCACATGTGTCAAAGTAAGTATCTTAAGCAATTTCATGTTGTTAATCGCTAAGTGTTATGAAATAATTAAGCAATCAGTTAAGCACGTATCACATATAATTAATAAGAATGAGCTTAACTACGATCATGATCATATAGATAGCGAAGAAGCATTATGAAGTTTATGTCTTGATTGCTTTTTCAAAAGAAGGGGATTAGAATGCTAAGTTCTTCCATAACTCCTTTATTCTAAGAATAAAAATCATTAGTATCTCTTACCTCACAAACGTAGAAGGAAACTCAGTCTTAAACCCTCAAGAAATGAAGTAACCTTTATATAGTTTCTTTAAAGGTATGTTAGCAACTAACATAACATTGATGTCTCTTTACAAGAATTAAAGTTATCTCCGCATCCTATCACTATAGACCAAACTTTAAAAATTAATGAGCCTATCACTAACTTGGAAATCAATAATGTATGTTCCAGTATAATGGTGATAATAAAGTGTATGGCCTAATGGATTTAGTGCAAAATTCTTTCAAAAATCATGGGATCTTATAGGGGACATGATTAAAAAAATTATTATGGATTTTTTAGCAAGGGCATAATGCATCAATAGATGAATAAGACTAGCATATGTTTGAACCCCAAGATTATTAATGCCTCAAGATTAATTTACTATAGGTTAACTCATATTGCAATATGGTTTTTTAAATCATCTCCAAGCTACGAACTTCTAAAATCAAACTAGCTTTAAAAGAGATTGTTAACCCCTGCTAAGGTGTTTTCGTTCTTAAGAGAAATAATAGGGGCAATACCCTTATATATCAAGAAAACTTTAAGAGGAATATATAGTAATACCTTGAAGAATGACTTCCATAAAACTTTTGTTGTAACTAGCTAGAAGTTTATCTTGTAAGTCTTGGAGGCCTAAATATTTCCTTCACAATTCATAAAATGGGTCAATCAGTGCATTACTACACCCTCTTATAGCATTTTAACAAATAGGGAACTTAAAAGGAGGTGAGGGGCTTAGAAAAGGTGATCCCTTACCCTACTATTATTTTTACAGCTAAAATTGTCACTGCTAATATAAGCAAAAACATAACATTTAGATTCCATTGCAAATGTTATAAGAAAATGGTTACAAGCAAACGGCCTTTAATCTCTCTTTCATAGATGACCTATTATTGTTTTTTGGTGTTATTACTGAGTCTATATCAGCCCTAACCAGGTCTTAAAGGATTTTATAAGATACTTAAGTGTTTATTAAAATATACTAATTTCCTTTTACGTACTTAGGCATACTAATCACATTAAGGACAATAAAATATAATAATTGCCCACTACTTCTAGACCTAATTCATAAGAGACTAGGGAATTGGTAGCTTAGGTTCTTGAGCTATGCTGGAAGACTTCAACTAATCCAAGTTTTCCTAAACAATATGCATATGTAGTAGACATCATATCTACATTTACTTATTGATTTGATTAAATTACTTGACAAATTGATAAGGAACTTTCTTTGGACCAGTAAAGGAGATGAGTACTTATTTCCTTAAAGGAGATAAAAATTTAAAAGATAAAGCCTAGATACAAAACCTTATGGACTCTCAAACATATGATGGAACTAAAAATAAACAGTAAATTGAAATTAGAGATGGTAATGACAAGATTACCTAGTTTTTTTAATGATAATTGGCATGACCTAGGACTCCTTCATAAGCACAGCTTAAGAGAAAGCACCCTGGACTATGTAAGAGTTAAATTCATCATTGACAAAGATGAATAGATTAGTCCAGTGCATCTTTTAAGGGGATTCTTTTCATTTATAATGGTAATGTCTAATTACAACTCAAATCGTGAAATAGAAGACTTAATGCACTGAACAAGACATAAATCTAAAAAGTTACCATCCAAAATTGTACAGGAATTTTTTTCGAATCTCACCAGTTAAGTCCATAGACAAAACTAGCTTGCTATAAGAATAACATACCCAAATTCTCCTTTATCTTATGGCTAGAAATGAGGAAGAGGCTATGGCCAAATATAGACTAAGCTTAACCCTAAACAATAAATCTAATGTGCTTACTTTGTTAGCAAGACAATGAATCATTAGACCATATTTTTTATCTGCAACTACTTCTCATTGCTATTGTAGAATGTGCTCTCTCTATATAACCTACAATGCAATCAAACTAGTGGAGTGGATTAGTTGATTAAGATTGCAAAACTTAGGGCCTAAAGAAAGAATATAGTTTAGTGTTTAGTGTGGCGTTTAGTTGCCAATTTATTCACTATGAAAAGAGAAGAGAGGAATGTCAAAGCCTTCAGAAATGCCAATATGGATAACCACTCTCTTTGCCTTAGTTTTATCCATATTGGCATATAGATATTCTAATAGCAAGTAACACGGCTATTGGTTAAGTCTTGATCTAGCTCAAAATTGTAACCTTTCTAAGGAAAATCTTATCTAGATATGTATTTAATTCTACTTTCCACTCTTGAGTAATTTATTTTACTTATTTCCAGTTTTTCTTCTCATTTTAGTTTTATTTTATTTTAAATTCCAATTGATATTGAATCTCTTTAATTAATTAGTCGGGTAATAATAGGAATGTTTACTAAATTTTCATTTATTTTATATAATTGATACCTTGTTTACTATTATATTACTACCAAATGATAAGTGTACTTAAGTTATAAGTAACATTTTTGTATAGATAGAACTTTAATAAAGAAAAGGATTCACCAAAGGTTTCTTTACACTTAAAATAAACATATTTAATAGATTATGTTCTATTTTACAGAGAAGTACAATCTTTTAGAAAAGTTTCACTTTAACACCAATTTCATCTTAAGATACATAAAAACATCAAATATAATTTATGTAATTATTTTAAATTTGAAATATAGCTAACTATCACGTACAAATAAAATGATGTTATTTGATCAATTATCTTATTTTTAAATTTAAATTATTTTATATATGTTTAAAATATATGTAAAATTATAACAAATTTTAAATGTAAATTAATTCCATGTGATTTTTTAAAAAATGAAATATATATTTGAATAAATGCCACTTTATAATTTATGCTCCATAAATTTTTTTAAATAATAATTTATATTGGTGGTGAGGAAGTATACATTCAGCAAGTAAGGAAGTAATTACTAAAGATATTCCCCGCAATCAATTACAATTATCAACTCAACTCAAACATAACAATAAAGGACTATTACTTCTCTTGTAAGCATAGGACAACACAATGATTGTTTAGGGAATTCCCCAATTCCTTTTCATAACTTGACTATATGTGGTGTGAAAATTGTATGCAACAAGTTTTCTCATGTAGTCTAACTTGTGGCATGCTTTGCACCCTATTTAGAGTTCCTCTACAAGACACGCCTATTCCTCTCAATACAAAGATGATTTACCATGTTATTGAGTGCAATTTTTAAAATGATCCAGTCCCATCCTTTTTTCTTTGAACTTTGCAGCATTAGTCAATACGATTGTTATATTTAAGGTCAGAGATGTTTGTACTATAAATTTCCTTGATCATATTCCATACTTAACAGGAGTATCCGCACTTAAAAAATATATGTTCAAGTGTTTCATTTAACAAATTATAGAGAACACAAATGTCAAGTGTACTTAGTATATATGTCAAGTGTGTTTAATCTACCTTTAAGTGTAACGCATTTAGTGAAATAGGAGCATCCAAAGGCACGTGTTGTTGTTACACTTAAAGGTAGATAGGTAGATTGAACACAAATGATAGACTAAAAGAGAGTTCATAATAAAAAAAAAAAGAAGATAGTTTAATAACTTAGGATGAGTTTTACAAAGCCTATAAACTCGAGGAATGTGAGGAAAGTTAATTCTATCCATGTTGGAAAGCCTCTGTTTAGCTACTAACCAAGTAAAAATAGAGACTTTAGGAAAAAATTATACTATACCAAGCAGAAGTCTAACCCTGAGATCTTAGAACTCCTTACAAGACTTAATGGTGATTTTTCCAAATGAGTGTTTTCACCAAATATGGGAATCCTCCAAATCAAGATTAGGTCTCGCTCATAAAAGAGGAGGGGACAATAGAGTTATTCAACTAATCATTGTTGTTGATGATGTAAGTGACCTTAGAGTTCTCAAGCAAAATATGTATTAAATCAGGCATCAAAATAGTTCTATAACGATCTTTTAGTTTAGTTTTTGAGCCATGAACTAAGAAGTAGTAGTTTTGATTTTTATCTTCCAAACGATTTTTATCCTTTAAGAAATATGAAGGGATCCCTTTCAACTCACTTGACGTTTTCATTGGTAAGAAACCTCCAAACTCTTTTAACCATAAATGTTGTATTGATGAGTTTTAGAGACAATATTCTCAAATCTCTCTCTGACTTTAGTACACAAACCTCATCCCATTTGACTTCAGCTAAAGAAAGAGTCTTGCTACACCAATTATAGATTCTCTTTTGGATCTTCTCAAGCAAAGGTATGCAATCCCTGTGGTGGAGTTTCTTGATGGAGATAGGTAACCCAACATAGGTGAAAGCCAAGTGACAGTAGATAACCCATTGGTAAGGTGGCGAGCTCTAACTTATACACTCAAAAAACTTTTATTCCTGTTGATGGATAGACCAAATGAGTTTCTTAAAGGTATAAAAGTGAGACATCAAGATATTTAGATTTTTGTCATTTGCAAGGAGACCATCAGCAAAGGATAGAGTATAGAGATTCAACTTCCTGTATTTGTTATAAAATTTAAATTTAGGGTCAAGTCTAATGTTGTCAGCTAACAATTTGGAGAGTTGTCATTTATAAAATAAACAGATAGGAAGATAAAGGATCTCCTTTCCTTAAGTCATTTCCACCTTTAATAAGCTTAGTTAGTTCTCTATTAATCAAAACATAATAAAAAGTGGTGGAGATGCACTGATCAATCTAATCAACAAAGCATTTAGGGAATCCAAAAGCTTCTAACATGTGTAGCATAGACTTCCAACTTATTGAATTAAAAGCCTTGTGAAATTCCACTTTGACAGTATAGTTCTTAAGAAAATTTTTCCTGCTATAATTCTTGAACATCTCTGGAGCCAATAGCATATTGTCGCCTATCAATTTTCCTTGTATAAAAGCAACTTGTGACTCATTAATTACCTAAGAAACACGAACACGGCAAAATGGAGCCGTGTCCACGTGTCGAACACGCACGTGTCCGTGTCGGACATGAACATCCATAAACAGTGCATATATATGTTTCATATTTTTTTAAGAGGCTTATAAAGTACAAAATATGTATGAACTATCAAGATATTTGAAATCTTGAAACACATCAATCAATATATATCATATTATGAATTTTGAATTTTTTTCTTAATTCTAAATTTTATAATATATATATATATATATTGTGTCCGTGTCTACCAAATTTTAGAAGTTAGTGTGCCCCTGTGTCTGTATCCGTGTCGTGTCGCGTGTTCGACACGAAGATAGAGTGGGACACGAAGCACCCGCATGATATCAAGCATTCGTAGTTAAGTCCCAAATTACGAGTCTTCGCAGTATGGATGGTTCTAAAGATAGACGTGTTGGAAAATTGGACGAGATTTGATTATGATCGTAGTGGAATAATTATAAATTTCTCAAAAATTAAGATTATTTTAACTCTATACAATGATTAACGTATAAGTCATAATAAAGTATGAGTCTTAATTTGTACCTTATTTCGAAGGTTTATTATATTTTTGCCGTATCTCTCAAATCATTTTCGAAACTGATTCATCTCAACCACTATAGTCATGCAAGTATCTAGTCTTTAACGGTATCTACAGAACATGTTAAGAGAATTCTATAACTCTTACAAAGAGGGTTAAGTAAGAAGTAGTTTCATTAGAGCTTAAATTTATTTATAATAAAATTTGGATACTTTAGTAATTTAATTGAAATTAAATTTTAATTTCAATTAAAATTAAAATTTAATTAGCGTTACAAATAATCTTAATTAAATGTCAATTATTACCAAATAAAATCTAATATCTATTAATCTTTATTTATTAAATATCTCATATTTAATCATAAAGTTTCTCAAACTTTACAATCAAGTCCAACTTGATTAAAATATCTTTACTTTCTTTAACTCGTTTTTTATGTGAGATCCATTAGATTTCCAAATATATTGATAATAATTACAAATTTTAATTCTAATTCATAATTAGAATTAGATAAATTAAGACTTCTTTTAATTTATCTTTAATTCTCCAATTAAGCAATTTAGAATTATAGATCGAGATTAATGTTTACCAACAGATCATGAACACCTAAATATCTAAAAATATTAAAGTGGTTTTAACTAATCTTTTCGTGCAAGATTTTTTTCTGTATGATTCAATCATTTCATCATATAATGTTTCGATTAGACATGGAGCATGAAATTAATTTTTATTTTATTTTGAGTGCAACCATATTAGTTCTCCGTCATTTGCTACTGATTCAATTAATGATATTTGTAAATAATTTATAAAGCGTTATTTTACTTTTACCAAGGATTTTCCATATCAATACTAATCGAGAACATAATATTTTTCTTAATTACTTTAGAATGATAAATTATATCTTAATCATTCAACTATCTCTTTATAATTTATGCTACATCTAATGACTACCAATTTAACGACCTATGATTAAATAGATCATAAGTAGTATCAAAAATATAGCAATCTCTATATAAGATAACTTTAAAAACCTCAAGTTAAAAGATCACTTATACAATTATTACAATAATAATTTCTATAGACATATAAGTATTGTTACAAATGAATTTCTCATATTAGCTTAGTTAAATGAATTTATTTTCTAACAAGCACTTATACGTTTTTTTAAATATCTTTATACTTTAACCTATGAGATCAACTACTTTATAAAAAAAAATATAACATGCATTAATCTTTTTATATTTTATTAATGTCCAATCTTAATAGAATAATAATTAACAATAATTTAAAGATAATACATAGATGTAATATTAATTTCATAATTATAACCTTATTATAATTTTACTTTATTATATACATTTCAAGATATACAAGATTAAAAAAATCTTTAAATACTTATCACTAAATCTATTAACTGTAAGACGTTCAGGATCAGGACAGAAATGTAAAAAAGAAGAAACTAATTATTAAATACAAACTTCTGAATACTTCTCTGGAAGATGACAAGCTTCCTTTACCGACGGTTGTTGAAGTCATGGGAGCTGAGAAGCCTACAAGGGCAAGTCCATCAAGGATTCTACGCACCACAGTATCATCCATTCATCAATTTATTAGAATTTACAATGACGTACAGAAAAAGGCAAAGACACTTGAGGTGTTTCTTTGTCAAGTACTTCGTCTTCCACCACCAAGAGATATTGTATTTGAGTCCTCACTTTTACACTCAACTTTGGTTGCATATGGAAAATATACTGGAATCAACAACCACTTGAACCTACCCATCCAGTTGCCTTATCAATTTTCTGAACTCTTCATCTGTACTTTTAAGCATTACTGGCAAAGGCAATTCAGTCTGACTTTCTACAACCTCCATATGCCTTGGCTTAATCCTCTTCTCTAGACTGAAAGCGAAGTACTGTGGGAACTCCCTCAAGTCCTCCATCTTCCCATCCATCTCCTTCACAAAATAATCCAACTTGGGCCTGTAATTGTTCTCAATACTGAAAGTAAGCAACGATGGACACCTCAAAACCATATCGATTGCCTCGTCCCTCGCAAACCCCACACTTTCCAAGAACTTCAACTTAGGAATCAAGGTGTTCTCCACGTTAGAAACCAACAAAACCGAGTCCTGATAAGCCAATGCATCTAAATCTGTAAACCCAAGCCTTTGGAGATAAAACAAGCAGGGTTTAAGCTGGTCTCTCACACTACAAACCAACAACCTCGGGCACTTCTTGATGACTTTCCTAAACTTTTTTTCCGGGACTTTAAGATCCTGGGAGAGAAAATCGAAAACTGGTTTGAGGTCAGTTCTGATGTTGGAAGTTAGAATTGTAGGACACATGCCAAAGATTCTAGGCAAGTCGTTTTGGTGGATACCTTTGGATTGGAGAAAGCAAATAATGGAATGGATAGAGTCCAGAGAAGCAGTGTGGAGAGAGGGATTTTGGGACAATGCTTTGCCAGAGTCCACACCCATTAGTTCAAGGCAGAGGATCTTTTCCTTGATTTGAAAGGAAATGTTTTTGTCGGCTGGCGTGTAGAGAGGATGGTCATGAAGGACGCTTTTGGGTTTGACAGATAAATATGCAGTTGAATGCTGGGAACTCGAGGGCGGACGAATTGGTTTCTGGGAAGAGAAGAAGCACATGGATGAGTGTAGTGCTCTAGTTCCTGTAGCTGACATAGTTGCTGAAGGCTGAAGATGAAGAGAATATTATCCCATCAGACTTATTAGTATATAGTAATGACATGTCATCATATAAGCTAAATTTGATTGGATGACAATAGATTGCATGGATTATTGCGGTTTTTTTTAATAAAAAAAGGATATTCCCCAACCACTCACTTACCAATGCAACATGTTGTAATTGTCACTAAAGTTTTAATTAAAAAAAAGAAAAAAATACGAATTAAACATTAATATTTTAAATGGCCAATTGAACGGAGTGAGAAAAATGAAGCATATGACCGGCATAAACTAGTATATCACGATACTTGATTGTAAATAGTATCCTAAAGAAAGAATTGAAAATTACATAAGAGCTCTTTGGCTTTCAAAACTTTCACCAGTAGCAGATATTGATGGCAGAAGCAACTTCCAAGTTAATTTCCATATTGACACAAAGCATAAATAGCATAGGATCAGAGTTACTTATTGCAGTCTACAGTATACCAAAATTAACAGAATTTGCACAGGTATTTTATGGGTCAATAAGAAATGTATAGATTAAACATACGCAATTGTAGGAAAACTGGACTGAGAGGTGGGGATGTTGGTCAAATAAGTGGCACAAGAATATCCCATAAAGAACCATTTCCACCTACTCCTTCCTACTCCTTACAAATTAATTCACCAAAGTGGGCATTCAAACAAGTAGACTGATCGCAAAAATGAAGGTGGCGTAAATCACATGCAGAAGTATGATTACATTTTTGCGGTGTAAATGACATGCAGAAGTATGACTCTGTGATTATAACTGCTTACGGATTGGAACCCATATTATATTGAACTACATTTAATAACTGAAAAAGAAAGGGTCATCCAAGGTGCATCGAGGAATAGGCTATAAATAAACATTCACAAAATGGATGTTGAGAACTGAAGATGTTAATATAAGAAGGTAAGAACATAAGAAAAGATCAATCAAGAAATGGTGAATCTGTAAATGCATCCGAACATTTCATTAGCAGCATAGCTATGGCAGCTCGTGCCACCTTGTCCCTTTGCTGAGCAAGAATTGCAGGCATCTTGGCATGCAACCTGGATGAAGCTAATGACTGATGAGATACTTCCTTCTGGTGATGCTAACAGAGAATAATAGGCTCAATAGGTGGACAGCAATCCTCATTAGCCTCACAGTAGAAGACAGCAAAGAAAGCAATAAGGATGTCAGGTGGATTGGGTTTGTGCTAGCATACTACCATATTAATAATCCTTCTAAGCATTTCATGCATTCAAGATGTCAGCGCTGTGTAAATTGCACAAAAAGGGCTACTCAGGAAGAAGCTTTTGCACAAAAGTTAGCTCCTGTAACAAAAATTATCGTGCATCATCCTAGTGGCTAATGTCATCAGAATATGTATGAACATACAGAGCAATGAATAATACTAAATTGAAGTTGAGCTCATCTACTTTTCAGGTACAAAAAAATCAATGCGCTTCCATCTACCATTACTTGAAATTGCAAGATCCTAATAACAAAATGTAATATCCATTGAAGTTGCAAATTATCGATCACTCCATAATTAAAAGTACCCTAGTCATTCAGAATAAATCTCAATGCTGCCCGGGGCTTCTGCTAATAGAATGCTGCTGAATGAGTTTTTTCCCAGGAATTTGATGATCATCCTGTAATAATCCACAACGATATAAACTTCAGTCAACATAGAGAAAGAGAAAATACAGAAACTTGGATAAGATTTCTGAAAAATATCAAAAATAAATCAAAAGAAAACGCAAACAAGCATTTGTGGAAAACAGTCATGTATTTTAATTACTGAGTCATTTTTCATCCTGTTAAGTTCTGCACTCGAAGGGAAAGATATCTAGATACATTTAACTGAATGCTAAAGAACCACCAAAGACGAGACAAATACTCCATTAATATTCCCACAACTGACACAAAAATAAGATCAAGTTCTCCATTAACACTTTGAACAGCGAGTTATGTAATACTGAATTGGAGAATCTGGAACACCTGATGATTAGTTGCAAGTTTATCAGACAAGTTCGGGTAGATGCATCTTATTCTCAACATGGACAGACCAATGGATTCTTGGAGTGAAACTATTACTTGGCTGGGGGAACTTAGAGTACATAATGCAGCTAATCTCAAAGCAATCAAGTTAAGATGGGCAGCCTTGGTGTACTAAATATGGAAAGAGCGTAATTGCAGAGTTTTCAAACAAGAAAGTAGAAGCAGTGAGTTGGTTTTTCAGAACATTTTCCTCAACTGCAGATTGGCCATGTTAGCAAGAGGAATAGCTACAAATTTGACAAGCAGCATGAAGAGCAGATGGGGATTGGAGTAATACTGGATTAAGTGGTCTCACAAGTGTCCCTTTGATTTCAAGATGTAGACGGTTACTAGGAACCATAACTCTCTGTAACCCAGATCTTTTGGATAATTCTAGACTTTTTGTACTCTAGACTGTATATATATTTATATAATGAAATCTGTTAATTTTCGAAAAAAAAAAAAAGACTTAACAATTTTCAATAGCAAATCAATAAACCTCATGAAACAAGAGTTTTCCTATTAATCTATAGGGAAGAAGCCTGTATCACAGATTGAATTTAGTATTGTCTATAACATGGACAACAAAGCAGTATGAGAAAACACAGCACAGAAGATTCCACAAAAAAGATCCCTCCAAGTTGACAACCAAAATTTAAAATAAAACGCCACTTTCAGGACTCTAACCTTGTACAAGGAAGCTGCTGACTCAGATTGAACTGTCTGAACTGGAATTAGTCCCGTAGTTCGGAATATATCCAGTGCGTCCAATGTCAGCTGCCACCCACAGACCGCATCACCATCAGCATTGCTGCCAGACCCACGGCTGCTAGAACCAGCAGCAGCTACATTTCCATTGACCCATGGGCAGAACTGATTGTGATAAACAATAGGATCAAACTCCATACTTTCTTCATAATTGCTTTCACCCTCTGGAGGCCCTGAGCAACACATAGGATGCATTAAGCAAGATAGCCAGCAGAAAAGAAAATACAAAATTGAGGAGCGTTACTCCATATTATTTCTCAAACAAATACTTCCACTGAACATATCAGCGTCTAGTATTGTTTACGAACCACTAAATACACACTTGAAATAGACATAATAACATAATATTTAAACCGCTTCCAACAGCAAAAGCAGACCACAATATTCTGCCAAAAGGTAAAGTAAAACATGATCAGTGCGAGTCACCACTAAACTGTAATCATAATCTCATATGTACTAACAACCTTACATCTTGCCATATATGAATTTTAACAATAACACAAATGATGAACGATCAAATAATTTTCAAGACAAATGACTAGTTTAATTTGGTTCATATCAAAGCAGTCTACCATATCAAAAGGTAGGATTAACGAAATACCATGCAAAGGCATGTTTTTCAGAAAAAACTAGAAGTATGATGATAGATACGTGGCTGGATTCCCACATCGCAGTACAATGCTCAACACGTATAACAAATCCTAACATTGCCCTTCATTCATTCTATGCACGATTAATATCCAGAAAATAACGAGATAATGATACTGCATTATGGTCCAGAGTTTCAATACCTATATTATTGGTAATCACATAATCTGATTCTGCACGCAGGCAATTATTTGTGGATGACGATTTTCCAGCCCTTGTGACTTCCTTATCAGTTGTTTCACAGCCTGAATAAATGTTTGCATTGCAAGAATGAGATGGACGAGCATTAGTATCTAGGTTTATCTTGCAGCTTTGACTTGCCTTTTCACCACTTTCAACAGATTCAGCCTTTACCAAGCCACCTATCTTTGAACCACTATCTGCCTTTTCCATTGCTCGTGATAGCATCTCCTGGCTATCACCATGAAGATCTTCCCTGATTACTTCATCAGGGACAATCTCATCCATTAAACCAGGATCAGGAGCAGATTCACCAGTCTGACCTTGATTTTCAGCATCTTCTACTCTAGGCTCGACATTACCAGCTACACTGTCGGCTCTATAAACAGAAACATCAGCACCACGAATTTCAGCTTCATGACTAGCACACATACCAACACTCCCCCCACTAATGCCGAAACTAAACCCATCCTTAGCACGGGCTGTAATTGTTTCAGCATTAAAAATTTCTTCAGCATCATTTGAACTTCTGACACCCATTTCACTAGAGGCTGCATCAGCAGCAGGCTGGAAACAAATACTTTGCTGGGCCTGATTGCTATAATTGAGTTCTGATGTCTCATTCACGTCCAGATTGCCATACGTACTGGAAGATGGAAAATGAGCATCATCAACATCCACTGGGTAGTTCTCAACACTTTCCATGGAGTCATCATCTGCATCATGACAGATTGTATCCATTGCAATAACTGATGAAGCACGTGTTGAATCTCTAGCATATGGAATTTCTACAAATTGATCAATTCCTTGATGCAACGAAGTAATTCTGTTTCCATCTTCGTATATCTCAAGACCCACTGAATGACTAGGACCAGCACCAGATGAGTCCCTTTGATATGGAGAACAGTAGGTTTCAAAGAAATCCCTTTCTCGAGCACGTTTTGAAGGCCCAACAGAAAAATGTCTTCCATCTGTAACTTCATCACCATCACGATCAATTACAGTTCCTTCAACACTATCAGCCGGCTGCATCATCAAGTTCAGCTTATCATATGAGCTCCCACCTATTTCAAAGCTCCGTTTACGAGAACTAGGTACTCTTGATTCATATGACATTACACGATCACCAACCTCACTGCCAGAAGGTTGGCCAATCATCAAATCCCTTCCCATGTCTGCATTATGACTATTTTCAGGCATTACTGTCCTATCTGCCTGAGTAGACGATAAACCTCCTGCCATTGTAAGATTTAGATCAACTTCTGTATTTTGCAGCAATTTCCATTCATCTGTTGTTGCCACTTCATCCCGGTCTTCGGTCAGCTCTTTCTCTGCATCGTCAGCAGCAACCCAACCACTGACACCACTGGCTGCACTTCCTCCACGTGTCAATCCCATCTTTTTGTTAAGATCAGTAATATCTATGCTGTTGGAAGTAAATCGACTAGGTCGATGAACACTTGAGAATGCTAATACTCTGACGGTAGCACCACACAAGCTACAGTCCAGTAAAGGTGATCTGAAGTCACATCTAGAATCTACATCCAGCATTTTCTTCTTTTCAGTTTCCTTTTTACCTGAAGATGAGTGAGCTTTTGTGCTTGGTACAGGCTCATGTGAAATACAGACCTGGGCCTGGGCAGGGCCAAAGGAACACCCATTTCTTGCCGAGTGAGCAGAATGTTCTTCACAGTCTTGAATATTTGGAAGCCATCTTGGTTCCCAACCACAAAGGCTTATAAGCCTTTGGGCCTGGTAGATGAAATAAACAGTCAAATGGAAACTAAAAGGAGAAAAACACTATGTAAATGAATCAATCAGCAGATTCCAGATGGGAAAGGGGCATAATTTTATCTTACATGAGAATATAAACAGAGGGCCAAATCTCGAGAAGCTTCAAATTCTGGTAGACTGTCTGACTTAACTCCTTCTACACCAGCAAAATTTGGCAACTGGGAGAGAAAGCGATCAATCTGCTTCCCTTGAGATGCCCGCATCTGCTCAATTGCAGATGCAGCAATAATAGGAAGAAATTGAAATTGCAGGAGCCCATCATATCTATCTTTGAATCCTGCAATTAAGGCAGATTGAGGAGTTGGAGGGAACTGCACCAAGCTTTCAGGGCAGCTATTTCCCCTCCAAGGACAGCTGGCTTTATGGCCAACATCCAGTTGCTTCGCAAAGGCTTCACCAACATTTTCAACTAAAGCCCAAAAATTGGCAAAACAAAGGTGACAACCATTATAAACCCCTAAATACTGAAAACTGACAGGCATAATCACTTTTGGACAATCAAACAGATATCAGCTGCAAAAGGAAAGAACAGCATGCATACATCAAAGCTGTAATAAAATAAACAATATCATCCCATTAACTTGGAAAAGTAAGCAAAATGCATATCCTGCTCTGGATAGTACAAAAATGGTAAAATATAAAACATGGCCACAAACAAATTGTGTTACATAATTCCAGGACAGAATTCATAAACCAAGTAAGATATAAGTGGTTGGGAAAAAAACGGCATCTCAATTGTTATTTTGTACTTTTAACTCCATGATGTTGACCACAAGCCTAAAGAGTCAGGTAAGTTATAAGTAAATCTTATATGCAAAAAGTTCAGTATTGTGATGTCAACATACAGGTGCAAACCACATCTTTCTCACAGTTTTTCTTTCTTTTTTTGAGAACAACCAGTACTAGTAGGCAATTATTGCCCTGGCTTAATCTTTACATCAATATCATAAGATCTGACTCTATCATAAATAAGACAAAAAGAGAAAGGGGGTTATCACTTCGATAATTTAACCAAAAGAGAAAGGTGGTCATCACTTTGATAAGTTATCCATCTCTTCAAAACATAAATCCAACCTACTTAATGCTCCAAAAGAATAGAATTTCCACTGATAAAAAACATCTTTTATCAAGGGTAGAATGTGTCAAGTGTCCCTAAATGCACAATAATAAGGGAAGAAAAAGGATTTGAAGAGGCAAAGTCTCCATGGCAAACCTTCTGCAGTGGTCCATGACGATGACAAAATGAAACTCAGGCATGCATCACAAGATTCACATAAAATTTTATCAACATCAGTGCTCACCCAACCTCTTTGAGCACAAGCCAAGGAGCTTGCAGCCTGCAAGGAATTGGAAAAAGTATCCATGAAATTGCCCGACTTAATGGCAAAAAACAAGCAAGCAGAATTATACAATAGTAAGTTTGAACTTATATTCTGTTTTTTGTTTCTAAAGCAAACAAGCATTTAATTTTTTTCACTAGGAATTGTGTAAGTTTTCTCGCTAAAGTTACGTTATAAGTTGAAGATACTGACGCTGTTCTCCATCCTAGATGATTGAAAATAATGATGGTAAAAGAACTTTCCTAAAAGCATTCTCCTGAGCAAAGATAAAACTCTATCAATAGCTAATACAAATAGGATCACGTGTACCAAAATTGTAGATTTTCTCGATTATTTTCTTTTATTACTCAAAATTTATCTCATTGCCTGCCCAGTTATGCAACAATCTATTGATCGCAAACTTTATATATGGGATAGCCCCACTAATCCAGTTTCAAACTACTTGAAAAGAAACTGGACAAAATTCTATCAGTACACAATACAGATAAAACCACATGATTACTCAAAACGCACATCTTCTCCTTCCCATTTGTGCAAAACAATTCGTGGGATACCCCACTGATCCAGTTTCAAACTACTTAAAAAGGAACGGGACAAAAATATATCAATAGCCAATACGGATACAGCTAGATATACCAAACAGTAGACGCCCCAACTATTTTCTTTTATTACTGGCAACGCATCTCATTTCCTGCCCAGTTATGCAAAAACTTTCTAGATCAAAAACTTCATTTATGGGATAGCTCACTAATCCTTGTCAAACTACATAAAGGAAACTGGACAAAATTAAGTGTGTTCAGTTTTTCTAAAGTGACACGCATTTACTTAGCCTTTAGAAATTGGGGGAGAAAGAAAGAGAGAGCTCTTAACGAAAACTTCAGGAGGGAAAGGACAAGGTATAGCCTTTTTATGACCGCCTAGCATTGACTAACAAAAATTAAGTGCTAGTGCAATTCAGAGAGCATTGATCTCCTGAAGAAAGGAAGATATATTCGTAAGAGTATGTTTCAATTTAAAACCTTAGGCTTTCCAACCCAATACGATGGCTTGAATGTAGCCAACCGCCTCAATAGGTCGCCTCGATCCCATGGTCTGCACGAAGGTCTTGATGATCCAAAAGCAGAGCCACCGGCATTGGTGCTCAGTGACGGTAGCTGTGACCCAACACAAGACAGAGATGCTGCTTTTGAATTATGAGCATTATTAACTCTCTCCACACCACCAAACTTTGATGGAATAGTAGATGAGGACGCCCCAGCAAAACTAAATAAAGGGGAAAACTCGTTAAGCACTACTATGATGCTGTAAAGGAGAGCAGTTAAATCTCACCGTACAATAAGTACAAATATCAACATATTCCAAAAAACAAAAAAAAACAAAAGGAACCACGAGAAATTACATGTTATAATAAAACCATTAGATTTAAATATAAGCGAAGCCACATTATAACCAGCCAGATTGTTGTAGGAGTCGTATAACTGAGTTATTAACAATCGGCTAATTCTAAAAGATAATTTCTTAAACAAATAACCAAGAATGTCACAGTAGGTCTGTTTAACAAATCCAGCAATAAGTCAGGATGAGTGTTATCCCTGGGAAAAACTCAATCATCCCACTAGTATCCCAAAATGGTAATTATTCCAACACGAATAGAGAATATAAACACCCTACAGCAGTAATTTACTCCCAAACTGCAACAGAGGAAGGAAAACGTATGAGAAATCAAAGTCCCTTAGCTATATCAAAGTCAAAACTGTTGGTCGGTTTGAAAAAAATCTCAGCCTCTTAAAATTTTCATGTTCCTCATTGCTTGTACGAAACACTAAAAACAAACGAACCCTAAACCCCAAAAACTGTAGAGAGTTGAAAGACTACGAATCCCTAATTGGGGCTAGCGAGTGAGTGTGGGTAGTAAGTGGCGGAATTAGGTACCTGGCAGCACGAATAGGATGCATGGTCCGCCCAGAGCTAATGTCTTCTTCTCGCATTTTTGGCTCCCTCGGAAATAAGAGTTGACTGTCAAGTGTTTAGTTTCGTTATTTTTCAGGACAAAGAACGTACTCGAGCTGGTTCTTGTCTCATATGGCGAGTATCGATTATCTCCTGCCTATATGGCGCGTAACATTTTTGGTCAAAAGTCAACTTTTATTCTGACAAAAAGTGACGTCACTTTATTTTGATGATCCTTTTATATATTGATTTTTTTAAAGGAACCCATGGAGAAGCACACCCTACTTGAAGGTGATTCACATGATCATTGGAAATTGATTATCTATTTTTTAAAACAATACTAAAAATTATTTGGCAAGTGCACCTATCATTCTCATAGTAAGTGTCAATCCTATAAATTGTCTTTTTGTTATCTAATCTAATAAAATTGATGATTGAGTTAAAAAGAATGATTAATAAACTAAAATTACTATATAGAATAACAAACCAAAAGAATGAATAAAAATAAAACAATCAATTCATAAACAAGTTCCAAATGTAGAATCATTCAATTCTTAAATTTATCTTAATTCAATAATTAATCCTAATTTCTTAGATCAACAAAAATTCTAAATTTATAATCATATTTTTTTCTTAAAACAAATTAAAACAAGCGATCGAAAATGATTAAACTATCGAATATATATAAGATCTGATTCTAGGTTCAATATTGGCCTAAACACGATCAAGCATATTTCATCATCCTAAATATTTACAACTCTCTTCGGACTATCGATCTGAGACTAATATAACGATTTACTAATCTCGATTTTTCCTTAGTTTTTGTTTCTTCAAGATACGATCATTAATTAAACTTAACTACTGAATAACCTAGGATACAATTTCTAGATTTAATTTGGTAGCTGTATTATAATATGGGAAACGATCAATATAAATACTATTCTCACACGATTAGGTTATCTAACCTAAATCATGTTCTTCCTAATGATGTAAGATCATTAGATACTACTAGCAAACATCAAATGTAACAAATACGGATTACATTCAACATTATAACAATAGGTTCATAATGGAACAATCCAAGTAACATATTAAGATCATTCATACAAAAACCCGATTCAATCAACACAAACAACATAACACTCCGAAAAGAGATTAACAACATTAATCAAGATAAAATAGCTTAATCGTGATTTGGCGTCGATATCTTCGTGAACCGGTGTCGGGACGTCTACCCCTCCATCCTCTCCATGGGTCTCCACACTTCAGCAAAGAACACCTTTGTTTTCATAGAAAATCGAAGAGAAATGAGAGAAAACATTTTCAGCTAGGTCTATCCACTTTCCTTTGCAAAACCAAAGAGGGTTATGGGTTAGCTCCTTTCTTACTCTTTCAACCGACCCTCTCACCTTTATTATAAATAAACAAATAACTTAAAAACTGTGTGAGATGAAGCTTAACCGAAGAGAAGATGAGTCATTCAGCAGCTCCACTTGCTTCCAAACCAAAGGAGACAAAATGAAGGAGTTGTCTTCGTTGTTTTTGCACTCTCGATTTTCACTCACCACCAGCCTCTATTCTCTTTATTTTTCCCTGCTACAGTCGACATCCCCATCTCCTTTTATTTCTTCAGTAGCTCCTTTAAAGACTTATGAGGCAGCTAGGTTAAAAATTAGATAAAATGGACAGGTGTTGCATTTTCCCTTCAGCCTCCCATTCCAATTCTTCTACATTTTTGTTCTACCACCTCTTTGCAGCACTCACACACTCACATTCTTTTACTCAGTCGAAACACTCCCATATTTCTTTGTTTTTCTTATAATTTAAACATTGAATGATAGCTGGTAACTCACATGATATATATGCAGTCCCATGCAACATGCATCATGTTTTTTTACTCTTTAACTGCAAGCTTTTCTTAGCAACCGACAACTACATCTTTCCTTCATCTAGTTGTCCACTCTTTTGCTCCTTATCTTTCGATAGCTAGGTTAAATATAATGGACAAGTGTCTTGAATTTTCAAGTCTCCGATACTTGTTTGAGTGCAGCCAACACACCACACATCTCTTTATACCTTAAATGTAACTATTAAATGTGGAACGGACATGTGTCATGAAAACTAATGTACCTTGCATGCATTTCTCTTCTTCATTGTTTCCCATTCATGTTAAGTGATCTCATGGCTGTAAGGGTGATCATTTTGTCCAAAAATCCCAACTGTTATACCATTCTCTTTATAATAATAACTAGGTCAAAAGAAATGGGGCAGCCATGAGACAATGTTCATTCTCCATTTGTATACTCTATCTTGTCTCCTCTTCTTGTAATCTTCTTCTTCTTCATGCTCCATGAACCACTAGTGTGAAAATTGAGAAGATGACTTTAATGAACATGCTTTCGGGTCACTTTAGTTCCTTTACTTTTGAAATGTATCTATAATCAAATATGAGCTAAAGTGAGTATCCTAAGCATTTCTAAGGCATTAGTGCTGGACCCCGTTCCCAGAGCCCAACTATCCAAAACGGAGTCAAAAACCAAGGCCGTTGGGTCCGAGTCCCGACCCCCAAGGTTAAACCCGGGGTGACCCGTCAGAACCGACGAAAGAGATAATTTGCGGAAACATACTTATCTCACTTAAACATACATTCATTTGCAGTATCATATCTATCAAACTAGGCACGGTTATCCAAAAAGCCATTACAATAACAAAATATTC
>JAOTAX010000002.1:28925561-28948581 GCA_025629825.1 Erythroxylum guanchezii
ATAATTCAATTCCAATTAACTGATCTAATAAGACTTCAAAAATTCAAAACATGCCTAAAAAATAATTAACAGGTTTGAGATCCAACAATTAGTCACTAAATGTAATATATCAAATGAATCAAAATTTAAACACGTATCACTAAGATAAAGAAACCATCAACAATAAAGGAAAAAACACAAAATAAAATAACTCATTCTTATGGATTTTGAAATCTTGAAGTCTTCATTTGATTATAGATGGAAATCCTTTCTTTTCTCTTCAGATTTACTCTCTTCTTATGTAAAGATGCTTTAAATCTTCTCTTCAATGATGTGTTCCCATCTAATTCCAAAGCTTTCTCTTTTATATGAGAAAAATACAAACCTATCGTGGCCCTGTTTTGCTCTCCCCATAGCCAACTCATAATTTACAAAAAAAAAAGAAGTCTACATGGATACCCAATATAAACCATGTTAGACCTAGATTCCTTCACCACGTATACAGGTTTAATGTGATATTACGTTCTAGGCTATGTTTACGAGTCCTTCCTTTAAAATCATGCCAAAATTCACTCTAAATCAGTTCTAACTAGCTTGAATTTTTTATTTCTTCATTAGAGAGATAAAACAAGGTCTGTAAATAAAATATAAGTCACATTAAGTACTAAATCCAATTCAAAATGTATAAACATAAGAAAATGCTCTCAAAAGCAAGTTAAAGATATATTCTACTTAGTATTTATTAAATTCTCCCACACATAAGCATTTGCTTGTTCTCAAGAAAATCAATTTCATTTCTCTTAACTTAAATAGGTGGCAACTCTAAGAAAGAATTTAACAAATCAGTAATCACATCAATCAAAATTCTACATTATTCATTCAAGTGCAAAGTTTATAATATTATTGAGCATTTAGCTTCTTGCATCAATTTATAAATTAATTTTGTTAACTCCACAATCCTTTAAATTTTAACTTAATCCACAAAATTCAACTAAATGTATCAAGTGAACAAATATGGGAAAGATTATTAAGCATTTTCATAACCTATATTGAATGAAAACAAATTGACTTTAAATTAACAACAGAGCATTTGGAAGCCTGCTTGAATAATTACCTAACCTTTTAACAAGAGAGTAAACACCATGTCTTGAACACTCTTGATTTCTTAATTAGGTCACCATTTCAAATAGTTACTAGCATCACTCTTTAACTTTAACTTTTTTACTTGGTTTAAAGTCAATGGAGTAGATTTATTTTATACTAATTTATTCACATTGTTATTTTAGTGGTATATTAAAAATATAAAATAATGCACTTTTAACTCAATTGTTAGTCCAAATTTTAAAAAAAAGTATCATAGTACAAATCAAGTAACCATTTTCAAAATTAATAAAGTAAATTGAAATTAACGTAATCAATAATCCTCGTGACTATTTGCCTAAATAAATTAAATAAAATAAACAATTTATAATGAATTATATCAAATATGTTCTTTTAAAGTTAAAAGTTTTTCCAAAATTGTTCGCTAGTAAACTAATTATAACAAAATTAATAAGCACAACAAATTAATTCCCTTATTTACAATTTAATTGTACATTTTTCTTAATGTACACAACATATAAGAATAAGAAAAAAGTAGAAAAGAAGGGAAAACAAGGAAACTAGGATAACTTGTACTCTGATTTTAATAAAAGGCTTTTTACCTATAGTTTCAGAAGTACGAACTAGCAGTGGTTATCATGATCCAACAATAAGGACTTTAGAAAACACTTGAATCCATAATTTTAAATTGTTTTTTTTTTCTTAAAACACATGCAACGAAAATCAATCATCATACCAAAAAATAAATAAAACTAATGCTAAAGCTTCCTAAAGCTACTCAATTGAAATATAAAAAAAAAACCAAATCATTGGGTTGCTCCTAAAAAGCAATTCTCTATCAATTGTTTAGCTAGACTCCTTACTTATTTCTAAATTATTGGCTTATTAGATTCATACTCTCGTATAATAAGGATCTTTATTTCCTCTTCTTCTCCTTGCATAAAACAAGTCTCTATTCGATCTTGTGTGATTATTTCTTATATAACATAAGAAACGTTAATACCAATAACATATGTAAAGAAATAAGTATCATCGTTATAATGGGATGTCTTATGATTTATAATATCCTAATCATTATCCTCAACCCTTGGGATTAATATCCTATCACACATGTTTATCATAACTTTAGAAGTACATAGGAAAATGTTGTTCTCAGATCAAAGGAATCTCTACGTCATCCACCATATCCATAATCACAAAATCAATAGGAAAGTTGAATTTATCTGCCCTAACCAAAACATCTTCTTTAATGTCCCTAAGATAATTAACCTATTAACTAATTAAATGCTCATCCTAGTTGGTATAGGTTCATTCAATTCTAATCTCTTAAATATATTTTATGGCATTGAATTAATACCAGTTTGTAAGTTTGGTAATGCTATTTCAATTAACAAAATAGTAATATTACAACCAATTGTAAAACTTCCTAAATTTCTAATTTTTCTGGGGCAGAATATTTTATAATATAATAAAGCACTTAAAATAATTGATAACAATTCATCGAGCCTTTTCTTGTTAGAAAGTAGATCCTTTAAGTGCTTGGCATATTTTGTAATTTGTGATAGAGTTTTAATAAAGGAAATATTAAGATGTAATTGTTTAAAAAAATCTAAAAACTTACCAAATTTATCTTCCTTTTTATTTATCTCAAGTCATCGTAGGTGTGAAATTTTTTGTTTGTACTCTTTGATAACTTTCTTCCTTGGCTACTTCTCTTTCTGTTTCTTCTCTTTCTTCTCATCTTCATTTCTTACACAACCACCTTTTTCTCTTTAACTTTCAACTCCTTTCCACTCCTCAAAGTCACTACATTCCTTTGTTCCCTAGGTTTATCTTAATGTTGCTAGGTAGCATACTTGGCCACCTTTTGATTAACTTATTCTTATGCTTATAAGAATTTATCAATGTTAAACCATAAGTACGTGTAGCTCTAGCTAGCACAGGTAAGCATGGATGAATCCTAAGAGGATTGTCAGTGCTAGTATTAACCCTTTTCCTATTATCTAACCATTAAATCATATTGTGAATTTAATTGCAAATTAAATGAAACAAATTAAACTAAGATTAAAACAATATTGAACTCAAACAAGGGAAAATACTATGAAAAGTCAATACCAAACAAATAGTACCTAGGTAATGAATCCCCTAAAACTTCTTAATTATTAACCATTTATCATGCAATAGAATTATTGATTATTGGATAGTGGAATTTCTTATCTTATGTTAACACCTTTCTTAAGACTATTAATAACTAATTCCTCGATTGATTAACTAAAATTTCTCTATAGTTAAAATCCCAAGGTTGCATTATTGATTCGTGAATTTAACTATCAGGTTTGACCATAATCTAGAAGATTTATGTCAACTTATCTCTAGGTTTGTATGCAACTCCTTCCAATTATGGTAAATCTATTAACACAAAAGGATTTATTAATCTCAATCATATGAAATCAAATCTTGAACTAATATTTTGGATACATTAGAACAAGAATATAATGCATAATTGAATCTCAATAAATCAATTAATAAATTGCATTAAAATAAATGATCATATCATATTGTTATCATAACTTAGGGTTAATCCCATCTAAGCACTAATCAAATTAGTTACTAGTCATAAAAAGCAAAACCAAATATGTAGCAGAACAAATAGAAAACAAAGAAATCATTTCCAAAATCCCCCTTTTTTTCTCTAACAAATCTTCTTGTAATTTGGATTGAATGAAGCTCTCTATCGAATCTTATATCGTAATCTTTGTGTTTTCCTTGTCATCTTATCAAAATGTCACTTCTCTATGTCTTTTATGACTAAAAAAATGCTCTAAAACTTGCCTCATCTTTATTTTCCTCCATTAATGTCCTTTTATAGTAAAAACTAAGGTTTCTGATATATACATAATCAACGTGTATAATTATGTAACTGATCGTGTATCACCAAAACACTTAAATTTGTGATTTTACACGGACATAGAGACTTATATGGGCAACATACATAGCTGTGTATATCAACATACACGGGCATGTAACTTCACACAATTAAAAACAATATTCTTCAAATATCCACATGTTCACAAAGACTTACACATCCATTATATATGATTGGGTAGGTCTTCACTTGCTTTAGATTTTTATCCCATGCCATGATTTCATCTTAATTCTTCTTCTTTTGGTCATAAAGGCAATTATCACTTGCAAAGACTTGAAGTGAATTAAGTAGCAAAAATACTACAAAAGTATTAAATAATAAGCAAAACACATTAAATAAGGGTATATAAATATAGTCATACAATCATTTATCAAACATCTCCATACTTAAGCTTTTTCTTATCTTAGCAAATCATAATCTATTTTGATTAGTTTCTTTGAAATCTCCTAGTGTTTTAGAAACTGCATTTTATTCAACAATAAAAAACTGACCATTTCAAAGTAACAGTGTCCATAAATTTAATATGATTTATATGTAAATTAGGCCAACTTTTTCGAAAATAATAATATATTTTCTTGTTTAAGGAATTCCTGGTGATTTTTGTAAAAAAGGATAAGTTATTAGCTGTAAGTAGTAAATATAATAGGAAGAATAGTAGGGTTATAACTTTCATTACCAAGATTAGAGAGGAAATGTTAATCCATGTTTGTCTCTTTCCTAGAATCAGGTATGCTTACCAGAAGACTCATTTAAATATCAATTTATGGTCCCCTGTTGCGCACACTGAGCTGTTCATGACATTTAGTAAAATACTTCATTCCTGTACTTGTACATTCCAACTTGAGAGCCCGCAAGTAAAATTTCCACTTGCACTGTTAAAAACGGAAACTAGAATATTTTCCTAAGGAGGTCCAATAGACTCATCAGCTTGTTTTCTTCTTCTGACATTCGATACAATTGGTGAGAAAAAGTAAGGAGAGAAAAGGAACTCAAGAAGATCGTTAAGTATTTTAGCCTCAAGCATTAAAGTCGATAACTCCAAATCGTTAAGAGGACATGTTGACAGAATTTTAGTACTTAACATGAACGTACGTGGAGAGGCAGAGAGTGACACCCTTTTAGATGTTAAAAAGACCATAGGAAGTCGTCGAGGATATGTCACGACGCAATATAAGATTCGAGTTTCATGGACCGTACATTCGTATTATTGATGTCGTCGAAGAAGTTTCAACAACCCTGCGATAGGCTAACAACAGTATTCTACCCGAAATGAAGTCCGTAATATGCCACAGAATGATGGGCTGCCTTAAGAAGGAGGACTACCGTACAAGTTGAACTTGTTGACAACCGTTTGCTAAGTCAGATAAGATCATCCACACCCCTATGGCAGTCCGACAAAACCTGAGTAGCATTTTAACCGGGTTGTTTCCCTCCAGGATTAATCCCAGGTGTTGTTTCAGCATCAACACCACACAGCACTCACCTCACTAAACCATTCTAAAATATGTTCCCACATTTGTTTGTGCGTCCAGAAAATGGCGAACAAAAGATGGCTCCATTCTCGTCACACACAAGCGCTTCCTCTTGTATTTTAGTACTAACTAAGCCAATATCTCCCGAAATATGGAAGAAAAGGTTGAGGGTTCGATTCGTGTAAATTACATAATAATATATGCTCCCGTTTTTGTGAGGAGTTAATGCTTGCAAATTGTTAAATCAATGGAAAACCTTCCAAACGGTTACACAGGAATATTTACCCGTTTCAACCAAGCTTAACCATGCAAGCACAAGTACACCAGTCTAATTCTGGGCCACAAGAGTCAGTTTAAAGGAACATTACGACTTCACATAATTCACTGCAAGTTCCAACAAAGCACTACCACCCAAATGAAATGATAAAACGTCCAACCACTGAACAACTATGAAGATGCCAGCACCTGATAGAAAGAGAGACCCAATTTCAAGTTATGTCAAGGCACTTCAAGAGACTCATCTGAAGCACATGACAGTCCAATCAATTTGAGTGGATAAAATATACATTCATTCCAAGTTTGCAAAGCCAAAATACAGTATCCTTGAGAGAGAATCTAAGAGGTAGAAGACTAACCACTTTATTCTGTTTTATTTTCTTCGTCCTTTTCCTCAATCGATTTCCAGACGACATCTCTCAGTCCAGTTGAGAGGTTCTTGTAAAACTGTAATTTGGGCCAAATATCAGCAAAACGAGATCTCAGAATGATATGCAAATGAAAACTATATAGCATATATAAGGACTTCATCATAAACCTAATTAGTTTTCATCTGCCACTCCCGTGTCTAAATGTGGATAAGCAGACAAAATATTTACTTTCCAGCAGTTCAAGCATAAAGCACCTAAAACTTAATAGTATTTTAAGTCTGCCTTGTTATGAAGTTAATTATTAAGCAGTGAACATTTATTCCATGAAGTTTTTGGTCCAAAAAGATCATTAAAATTTCCCCAACTTGCCGACTAACGTTATCCTTTTCCTTTTGCACCAAAGTAATGGTACACATGTCATAACAAAGTACACCTGCAAGAACATGGGATAAGGTGATATCACTAGTAATTAAGATAATACTATATTCTAAATCTATTAAGAAAAGTTAACACATCAAACCACTGGCTGCACAATATCCATGATCCACATAATTAATGTAAAATGGATATAAAACACAGAGCCTTCTAAATATGATCGTTACCTGGATTCATTTAATTACATACCCAACGCCTAAATAAATATCATACCTTGTGAAATTCCAGGGTATCTCCACCAGACTTGCGAAGTTCAACCATGTAAAGTGAAGGAGCCACTTCAAAGATCTACATAGATAGAAGATATCATAAAATCAGACTTAAAATACTACAAAATAATGCAAAGCAGAAATATATGTTGACAGGAATCCTGAAACCATACTTCTGTTGCAACAGATAAATGACCCTTACGTCCAGTCTTCTCCCCTTGAAGCTTCATCTAACGCACAAGCACAAATAACAGTTCTATTAGAGAATAATTCAGCATTTGAGTGACAATGCAAAATGAAGTTAAAGACAATTTTGTGAAGCTAACTCCCGATCAGAATCAACAAGAGTCTACCATGAAGGAAGCAGGGTTTAATCAGTAAAGATGTGACAATTATTTGGAAAGAGGAAGACCATAGTCAATTTCATTAAAATTACATCTCAACCGCTCTTGCACAAGAGGAGACATTATCACACCTTGAATTTATTTTTCTTTATTTCAAAACCCAAAGGGCCTGCAGTTTCTTCAATTTTTGAGATGATCTCATTAGGAGAATGTTTGGAGGTGAATCTGGTTTCCCGCTTGACAAGTCCCTGCTTGCAAAAGTAAAAACGCTGTCAGGTGCATAAAAGTATGACTACATATCCACTGAAGATTGACATGACTACATATCCACTGAGGATTGCAGTTGGTCAAACCATGGATCAGAAGACAACATAGCAATACAGTAACCATTCTTGAACACTTCTCAGCAATTATGTCACACAGATGTATCAAAAATATCACTTGAGAAATAAATATCAAATGACTAAAAAACATAACGGAGGTGTTATCCAGTTCTTTTAGATGACATACAGGCGCCAAGTGGCTGATCTAAATATATCAGAAGTATCAAACACTCTTTCATAAATTGGGAAGGTCTTACATCACACAAATACGTAGATATGTTGGGTCAGCCTTTTGTCCCAGCCAAAAAGAACAATTTGTGCAGAACATACCATTTGCTTCTCAAAGAGAGTACTCAGGTTAAGACCCTGTGATGTTGATATGAGTTCAAATGCATTCATAGTCACAGGATTCACAGGTCCTTCGTCTCGCCTCTCCACAACAAGGTTTCCAGGATCCTATTCACCAAGAGGATTGTCAAGTAACCAACAGCCTGCAGTGTCCAAAGGAAAAAGATGCATGATACACAAACACAAAATTCTTACCCCTGACTCATTGAAAATGGAGTCAACATCGTCAAGACTAACATCAGGTTGTTCAAAAGTAGGTGGCTTATATCCTTTCTTGAACCACTCATTTTCAATAACCTCCGCGATAGATATGCGCTGTTTCATTCCATCATCTTACTTAACAATAAAAAAGAATGCAAATATTCTTCCGAAAGAAAGAACAATTAAAACTATGTGTGACACTGCACATACAGTTGCAGGAACAGGGTCAAGAATCCTTTTGATTAATTTCTTTGCGCTTGAAGAGAACCATGGAGGACAGGTGAAATCAGCCTTATATATCTGCAATCACACAGGAAAGGCAATTAGAGTTATTAAACGTAAGATGTTTTGGATCTGCAGAAGCAAAATATTAGAAATCACAAGGGAATTATATTAGTTTTGCCTCAATGACATGCAGTAATCAAGAACATGACTTGATAACATAAGACATAAGCAGCAATCTGGTAACATCAAATATCTCATATCCACAAGGTCAAGACTATCAGATAACCAAAATATTCGGCATGCTTATCCTATTCATTCACATCCTTAGAAAGAGCCAAAAAAATATCTTGAATATTGACAGCTCATGTATGACATGAAACTGGGAATACTTGGGCATGTTTGTAGCTGTGGAGTTTTTTTTTTCTTTCTATTTTCTATCATTTATCTCCTTTTAATTTCCCTATTTTCCTTTTCCACTAAAACAATTAGAGAGAAAAAGTCCAATTTATTCAATAAAGTTAATTTCTATTTTATGCAGTTGCACAGTTAATAGAATTTGATTTATGAAAGATTTTGTAGATTAGAATGGAAAACATGACAACTAAGGTTGTACAAAGAAGATCTGAACAGAAAGCACCATAATTTCTTCTTCCTAAAAAATTTTCTGGAAAATTAATCAGTGTTCTATGATTGAGACCTCACTAATACTACATGCCTAGTATTGCTATATTCCATTAAATTTGCACTGAGGTAATAATTTAAAATTCCCTTTATAAACATATTTAGTAATGGAGCAAGAAAACTTCCTGAAACAAAAAATCTTACTGACAATTAAGATCACCTGATTAGGAAAAAGCTAATCCTAGGAATCAATGTCACGTATCACCAACACATTGCTTATCTCTTTATTTCACCTTATTCAAAAGCACATGCAATACAGAATATGTAAACGTGTACGTGTGGGTGGCTAAATGAGTATAACTAAAAGACAAAAGACTACCTTTTTGTATAGTTGCATAAGGTTGGAATCTTCAAAAGGCAAGTATCCAGCCATTAAGACATAAAGGATGACACCACATGACCATAAGTCTGCTTTAGCTCCATCATAACCTTTATTGTTGATCACCTAGAGAAAACGATATATAAAATGCCAAGGAAACATGCTGAAAAGTTGGCAACTAAAGAAATAAAACTATATATAAAATGTCCAAGAACCTCAGGGGCAACATAATTTGGCGTTCCACATGTCGTGTGAAGCAACCCATCATCCTAAATGGTAAACAAAAACAAACAGCTATCAATTACACTAAGAACAAAAAAATATATTGAAAAATGTCACCAAGGTTCTGTCTGTCAGCTAATAGGATGCTGATTAATGCAATTCACAATCTATTTCAGTTAAGAAGCCATCATACTCACTCGGACTTGCTGGGGTAGTGCACTCAACCCAAAATCTGAAACTTTAAGAACTCCACTGGCATCCAATAAAAGATTCTCAGGCTGTTGTTAGGGGGGAAAAAAATAAAGAACTCTATTAGTATCCAGCAGCAACTCGAAGATTGATACTTTAAACCAATTAACCTTGCTCCTTGGTAGCATCACAAGATTAATGTCTCACAAGTAAAGCTCTAAGCCAATACAAGAGCTGATTTTTTCACTTGAACAAGGTGAAAATTGAAACAAAGTACACACCTTTAGGTCTCTATGATACACCCCTCTACTATGGCAGTAATCCACAGCATTAATAAGCTGCTGAAAGTACTTTCTTGCTTCATCTTCTTTGAACCTCCCTTTACTTGCCTGATTCAGAAAGAATAGGAAAATCAAACAACTTATTTGGCTCAGGTGAAATCATGCAATATGATTTGGAAATATTGGGCTTACAATTTTGTCAAAAAGTTCACCACCAGTCACAAATTCAAGAACAATGTATATCTTCGACTTGCTCGCCATCACCTATAATATGACACCATTATTGTGACTGTGAATTATGAAGTGATAGACAAATGAATACGTTAAGTATCAAAATTGTCACAAGGATAATCTAAGTCTAAAAAAAGCTAACATATAAACATAAAGAGAATTTGCATTGGAGAATATCAATGAGGCTATGCAATAAGGGAACAAGAAATGGTAATAGATCAAGCAGATGAAGAGCTAAGGCTATTTCATTCTAACCTCATACATGCGGATGACATTTGGGTGTCTAATTAGTTTCATGGTTGAAATTTCACGCTTAATCTGCAAAATGGAAACAACAGGAAGAACATGAAATTTCTTAACTGAAGAGGTTAGCGTTTAGATTGTCAAGCAGCTATTTTCATCAAGATTAAAAGAACCTCGAGTATTATAATATTGCTGAAACATGCAAAGATCCACTCCTTAAAAATTAAGTAAATCATCACATGTAGCAGCCGCTTCAAAGTTAATTCTTGTCATTTATGTTACACTTGCAGATCAGGAGAAAAGGAGTTGAGTGGAGCAGCATATGTCTCAAAGTAACCAAAATGGTTACAGGAAGGACGGAAAAACAAATCTTGCACAATCATGAGAAAAACTAAAGGAAAAAGAAAAAGGAAATAAATCATAAATCTGTAATTCTCACTATATGGTAACACAACCATTGCTCACTATGCTTCAATATAAGTAACTAATCCTAATTTACATCTTGTAAAGCTTTTCTTCTCAGATAATATGAATGGTTTGAATTCTTGAGGGTTCGGTTGATCAGGATATTCTTTCAGGTTTTCTTTTCATTTTATCTGGGGGTTTATTGAGGATTATTACTCCTCCAGAAGGTAGTTACATTTCAGTAGCCAAGTTAGATAAATCGGCATTGAATTTTACATCTTAGAAAGAGACCCTCGCTCAATACTTTGACCATCCACTTTGACCGAGTAGTAGATTAATCTGTTCAAATTATCATGCTTTACCCATCAAAATCAGCTTCCTTTTTCCTTATGAGCTACATTGCACTATAACATAATAACAAGAATACCACTACAAAAATACTGGAACAAAAAATCCAACAGTAAATGAACAAACCAACCAGAACAAATGAATAAATTTAAATAAATTATCTCCATAATCACAAAACGACATTTCTCTTCCATCCAACCGTTGCCTTGTTACCTTTTTCCAGTAAATTACAAAACAAAAAAAGATCAAAACTTGATACTCATTACAATTTTGGGCACCCTAACAGATCCACTTTCAATCAAGAAAACAGTCCCAGATACCAAATATATATATATATACACATAAATACTACCTGAGCGATCATCTTGTGTTTGAGGACCTTCTCTTTATCAAGAATTTTAATGGCCACATTCTCTCCAGTCTCTATGTTCCTCGCGAACTTCACCTTCGCGAAGGTTCCTTCACCGAGTGTCCTCCCAAGCTCGTATCTTCCCACTCTGGTCCTGCTACCACCACCTGTACCACCACTTCCTCTTGAGGCCATTTTTTCTCCACCTCTGTTTTCTGTTTTTCTTCTCTATGAAAAAGAATCTTTTCTGCAGCTCCACAAGCCTCTAAATGACCGATCAAGATCTCTTCTTTTTACAGGGTTGCCATACCTGAGACTTTGCCACACTCATCTTCACCGTTTAATTTATATTTATCAATCAAACAACAGTAAAACACAATCAAACTTAAAACTAAACCCCAACTGCGAAAATTAATGAACAAGAATATATTCAGAAGTAAATAAGGAAGGAAAATTGGAGGCGATGGAAAGGGAAGACAAAATCGGGATGAGACAGATAACCCATGACAAATCAACGCGCCCCTAAATTGACGGAAACAAGATAAATCAAAGTGCTTTTGGAACAAAGAAGGAGGTGGTGTATTTGTATTAGGAGATTTCAGGTTACGGATGGATCGATGTCAGTGTTTAAGGATGAACTAAACAGTAAATATGGATGGATGCTCGAGAGTTGAAAGGAGACTTTCTAAAGCGGATAACAACAGAAGGTGATGGGTTTGTTTTATAGATGGTAGGCGGTAGCAATCTTTGCCCTGACAGCAGTTATCCGGGGAAGGTGTCTACATCGTTTTTTTTTTTTTTTTGTATGGCTTATTTATGAACAATAATTGTCAGTAAGAGTCCTCCTAAATGCGGGATTCAAAGTACAACAACACGTAGCCATACTTCAATTTAAGAATTTCTAATAGGCCATCATTATCGCAACAATGACCCACCATAAGTCAACTCTTTCCAATAAGGAAGGCCTTGGCGATGTCAGCAACTCTCCTAATGCAATCCAAAGAAGACGACCCATATTTCCATTGCCATGAACCATCTTTGATTTCTTCTTCAAGCTCGATTCTTCCCAGTTCCCATCTCTCTTTCATGTCTCCCCATGAGCAATCTATACGCAATCGTTCTATTCGACCATGGATTGAAACAACATATTTTCACATCATTGGAACTTGGGAGGTTGGCTTGTTCCTGGTTCTTTAGCTTTTCCCTTGGGAACTGATTTTCTTTCCTTGGAATTCAACTAACCGCAGGCCTATAAACAAGCTTCTCTTCCGGACATGTGCTTAGATACATACAGAGGACTCCTCTTATGGTGAATTTACCAGTATAGGCTTAGATACATACAGGGGATTCCTCTTATGGTGAATTTACCAGCTCTGACTGTTCCTATAATGGAGATATTCTGACACCGTTTCGACAGACTTTTAGAAACACATGGCGACTTCTCATTTCTTGTAAATGGATTACCTATTTCAACGTTCATCAGAATAAACTAGTTGGTTCTAACATTGACGAACCTCGCTACCCTACCAGTAAATCCAGGACTAAGTGTGAATTCTTTCGTGAAAATCGACTGAATTAGAGTAGATTTATAGCTACATAGAAATGAAAGAATAGTAATAAACATATAGATTTTATGTAAAAAAATTTTAAATTAGGGTAAAAATTATAGGAAAGAAAAGAAGAATTTTACTATTGAGAAAAAACAGGAGAATTATAAGAAAAAATTAGACCAAAAAATATACAAATTTTTTTTTGTCTCTCTTTCTCTTTCTTTTTTCTCTCACCTCACTGTCTCGCTCTCTTTTTTTTTTCTTGCTATCCCACTTACAGATTTGATTGAGAGTCAATCAGATCTTCACACTATTCTTTCTCCCTTGCCGCTTCATGTTGCTTATGTCTTTGTCAGGTCACACGAGGATTGACACCACATAAACTTGTCATCATTGATTGCTTTTGTCATAAAATCTGCCAGGTTATCTACTATATGGATTTTATGCATGTCAATCGTTCCTTCTTTTACTTTCTCACGAGCGAAGTGATATTGAACTCGGATGTGTTTTGTTTTTGAATGAAATGTTGGATTCTTTGCAAGATGCAAAGCACTCTGTCTGTCACAATACAGAGTAATATTCTTTTGTTTATTCCCAAGTTCTTTCAACAACATCTTCAACCATACTGCTTCTTTACTAGCTTATGTAGCTGCTACATATTCTGCTTCTGTTGTTGACGTAGCCACAACTAATTGCAGTTTTGAAACCCAGCTCACAGCTCCTTTAGCTAGTGCAAACACATATCCTGTAGTGGATTTACTTTTATCAAGATCACATGCATAATCAGCATCAACATATCCTTTAACAGTAGAATCCGATCCTCCATAACATAATGCAATATCTGAGGCTCCTTTGGTATATCTGAGAATCCTCTTAACAGTATTCCAGTCCTCTCGACCAGGATTCGCCATGTATCTACTAACTACTTTCACTACGTGTGCAATATCTGGTCTTGTACAAATCATAGCGAACATTAAGCTTTCTACCGCTGATGCATATGGTACTCAAGACATCTCCGTCCTCTCTTCTTCATTGATAGGACTCGTACTTGAGGATAACTTGAAATTAACAGGAAGAGGAGTATAAATTGACTTACAATTTTGCATTTTGAATTGCCGCAAGATCTTCTTCAAATAATTCTTCTGAGAAATCCAAATCTTCATATTATTTTGTCTTGGTGAATTTACATCCCTAGAATCTTGTTTGCTGATCCTAAGTCCTTCATTTCAAATTTCCTAGCCAACTATGCCTTCAATTCTTTGATACGATCATTATTGGGGCCTGCTACCAATATGTTGTCTACATATAACAACAAGACTATAAAATCATCTTTCTCATACCTTTTGAAATATGTATAAGGGTCAGCATTCAGTTTACAATATCTAAGGCTCATGATGAAGGAATCAAATCTCTTATACCAACACCTCGACACTTGTTTTAAACCATATATAGATTTGTTCAACCTGTAAACCAAGTTCTCGTTCCCTTTTTCTTCAAAATCAACTGGTTGGAGAATATGAATTTCTTTTTCAAGATCGCCATAAGGAAACGCAGTTGTCACATCTAACTGCTCAAGATGCAAGTCAAATATATCACACATTACCAAAACTACTCAAACTGTAGTGAGTCGAACCACAGGAGAAAACATTTCGTTAAAATCAATACCTTCTTTCTGAGCATATCTTTTTACCACCAATCTAGCACGTTATTACTCTACTTGATCTTCACCACTTCGTTTGATCTTATAAACCCATTTATAGCCAACAGGCTTTCTTCTTTGTGGTAGTGATACCAGCTCCTATGTCTTATTCTTATGCAAAGCTTCCATTTCTTCCTGCATTGTTGCCATCCACTAAGATGTATCTGAACTATTTAGTGCTTCTTGAAGAGTTGATGGCTCTCTGTCCTCAGTTAAAAGACAATATGCAATATTACTCTCCATAATATAATCTGAGTGCTAGCTCGATGCTCTTCTTATGCGAGTTGGTCTCCGAGTATCTAGAACATCATATTCAACTGGTTCTTACTCCTCGTGCCCTGGTGCAGCTTTGAAAGAATCATTTTGATCAACTTCCTTATCCACTTATATTGTTGTAGTTTTTGAATTCTCTTGTACAATGCCAACATTTTTTTGCTTGCTCTTGACCCTTATCTTCCATGAAGATAACATCCCTACTGATAACAATCTTGTGGATAGTGGGATCCCACAGACGATACCCCTTCACACCTTCAGCATACCTAAGAAACGCATCTTTTAGATTTTGGATCCAACTTTGTAGTTTTTTGGGCATTAAACATCACATAGGTTGGACTTCCAAATATATGGAGGTTGGAATAATCTACTTGTTTACCAGTCCACATCTTCATCGGTGTCTTCAACTCAATTGTAGTTGATGGAGCTCGATTCATCATATAATAGGCAGTATTGATTGCTTCTGCCCAGAATTTCTTATCTAAGCTTACAGTTCTCAACATTGCTCTTGTTCTTTCCAACATATTTCTATTCATCTGCTCTGCTACTCCATTTTGTTGAGGAGTGTATGTCGTCGTGAACTGCCTTCTTGCTTACAGAATTCATCAAATTCTTTCCTAGTATATTCGCCTCCATTATCTGAGTGCAAACACTTGATCTTCTTACCAGATTCGAGTTCCACCCGCACTTGGTAAAATTTGAAAGTTGAAAATACATCTGCCTTCCTTGTGATAGGAAACACCTAACATCTCCTCGAATAATCATCAATGAATGATACAAAGGAATTTGCTCCTCCTAGGGACGTAACTGGTACTTGCCATATATCAAAGTGAATCAATTCTAGAATTTCTTTACTTTTGAACTTTGATGTGTTGAACTTCAATTGATGTTGCTTACTCACAATGAAATGCTCACAGAAGGGTAATGATACCTTTGTGAGATCTGGAAGTAGATTCCTCTCTGTAAGTATCTTCATTCCTTGTTTTGACATGTGTCCAAGCTTTTTATGCCGCGCCATTGCAGATTTGTCATCTGGACTAGTCACTGCAACGGATGCCTCTCCTTCTTGCAAAGTTACTCCCTTTAGTATGTACAGATTTACAACAATCTTCTTTGATTTCATAAATACCAGTGCTCCTTTAATCACTTTCATGATCTTATTTTGAATCTAAAATCTGAAATCGAGATTATCCAATTGTCCTACAAATAATAAATTCTTCTTCAGGCCCTTCACATGTCGCACTTTTTTAATAGTATAAGTTGTCCCATCATACATCTTTAACTTGATGGTGCCGATACCAACGATCTTCAGAGCTTGATCATTACAGCTGTACACAGATCCCCCAGAGATATATTCATATTGATGGAATCATTCTCTTCGAGAGGTCATATGAAAAGCAACTGCTGAATCGAGAAGCCATACATCAACAAATCTTCTCTTACCTCCAATAGTCGTTGCTACTTCATAGACCATTATACCTTCAACATCTAAAGTATTTGTCATACTTTTTTGGAGAATAGAATCTTTTTTATTTAGATTCCAACAATCCTTTTTTAGATGTCCTTTCTTGCCACAATTATAGCATTTGAAATTCTTCTTACTCCTAGATTTTGATCTACCATGACTATAACTCGCACTCGGGCCACGTTCCATTGATCTTCCTCTCGTCATCGCCAAGGCCTCCACTTGTTGCGAATTTGCCAGCCTGTCTTTCTTACTTTTGTATCGACTTTCTTCTTCTAGAATAGCAGCTGCAATATTGTCGAAGACTAAAGTGTCTGTGTTGTTTGTTAAACTGATGACAAGTTGATTATATGAATCTAGTAAACTTTGGAGTAGAAGTTCTGCACATTCACTTATCTCTATTGCGTGTCCCAATATTGTGAGTTGGGAAAATATAGTATTTAAAGTATTTAAGTGCTCCGTCACCGAAGTGGATTCTGCCATGCGTAAAGTGTATAGTTTTCTCTTTAGAAAAATTTTGCTATGGAGTGATTTGGCCTCGTAAAATTTTATGAGATGATCTCATATTTCCTTTGCAGTCTTCTTTTCCTCTATGCTAGATAATACTCTATCAATTAAAATTAGGTGAAGATTAGCTACAGCATTCCCGTCCATCTCGTTCCATTTTTTATCTGTGACTCTAGCTGGCCGGTCACTAATGACTACCAGACAATTATCTTTCCTCAAGATTGCCTTTATCTTCAACTTCCACAATGAGAAATTAATCCAATTGAACTTCTCAATCTCAAATTTTGCTACCATTACTCCTATCACGAATAGAATTTAGCTCTTACTATTTCACGTAAATAGTACTCGTATGTATGAATAGTACCTATACATATAAATAACTTCGTATATGTGAATAGTATTATATGTGTATGTATAAATAGTACCGTACACATGAATAGTACTGTATACTTGAATTATAGTAACTGCACAGTTTAATGCAAAAATAAGTGTATGAACAGTTGTCACCTTTTGAGGTTACTATTCACCAACTTTCACTGTGCTCACCGGAACTCCGAACAGAATACACCAAAAATTCATCGTAATTTTCTCACCTGGCTCTGATACCACTTGTTGTGAAAATCGATCGGATTAGAGTGGGTTCGCAGCTAAGTAGGACTGAAGGAATAGTAATGAACACATAGATTTTACGTGCAAACCCTCAAATTAGGGTAAAAACTACGGGCAAGGATAGAAAAATTTTACTATTAAGAAAAAACTGGAGAATTACAAGAAAAAACTAGACCAAAAAATACACAAAATATTTTTGTCCCTCTTTCTCTTTCTTTTCTATCTCACCTCACTGTCTCTCTTTTTTTTTTTTCTTGCTATGCTCTCTTCATGTCCTGCATATTTATAGGCAGGAGATGTGGGATGGTTGGCCATTTGGCCAACTATCCCTTTACCTTTTTGTCAACTTTAGTATGCACCATTTTTGAAAATTTCTGCTAAAGTGGACTTTAATGACAAACTGAAAAGTTTTATGTTTGCTTGGAGAACTAATTCATTGTCTGTAAATTCACTTTAGGCGGCGAATTAAGAGGAGTAATATAACATGTAAGTGTTGGCTCTGTTTAGATAATGTTGGTAGTTTAAACTATTTGGTCTAAAAGTCAAAAGGTGCAAATGATGGAAGCTCTAAAAGGAATTTTAGCCAGAGAATTAGTGGGAATTAATGGGTATGTGAAGTAGTACAAAGTCCAGAAAGTGGGAGAAACACAATGAATGTACAATTGGTAAGCAGAAAATATGGAAAGTGAAAGTTAGTTAAAAGAGAAATGCTCGCGGCAAAAAGTTGGAGAACAATATGTATTAGGCAGTTATTGAGAAGAATACTTGAGGTAGTTGAAGTTGGAAGGATTATATAAATTCTCAACAAAAGGGACATGCATAAAATATACACAAAAGACAATTAAACTACTCTAACAAAAAACACCTTGTTATTATTTAAATTTTCACTTGCGATGCATATTCATCCATATTGTTACCTCAAATTTCCTTTGTATCTTCTACTTATGTTTTGCCTAAATTCAAAATATCTCTTTAGTACAAAGCTTATTTTTATCATGTTTTAGCATCTTAATAGCTTAGAATTTTATTTTCTAAATTTTTCAAAGCCCACATATGTCTTTGATAAGAAGTCAAATACAAATTTTAGGAGAATTTCTCCTTAACACACTTGAATTCTAGTTTGATTGTATAAGCAACCAATAGATAGGAAGCTGGTGACATAGGTTGAGAATGCAGAGAAATCTCATTAGTGTTATTACTTCTGGTATTTCCCAAATTTCCTATCAATTCTTTGATCATAAATCTCCCACTGGACATGTTAGAATTGAAGCCTATTAGTGATGATACCACTTAAAAATATTTTGTTCCCCACGTCTGTGTTTAAAGTCCATAAAAAGAGTTTAAAGAAATCCTAATTTAAGAGAAGCTGGAGATTGGAAAAATGCTTTGGTTTTATATAACTCTGTTACTTCTTTTTCTTTTTTGAGAAAAGGGTAATTTATTTTTTATTTAGAGAAAAAAAAGTCTAATAGACTTAGGACTTAATCATCCTAGGCAACTCCTTTATACAAAAGAGGGGTACTTTCCTAAGGTCACTTGTATTTAAGTCGCATCAAGGATTTTAGTAGTATAATCTCTTTTCTTAACATGAGTTTACAAGATTGTATAAATGAAATAAAGCATTCAATTGTAGGTTGTTCTCCAATTAACAACTCAACATCCTCTTTTCTATTTCACATCTAGTTGTTTCACATATTGCAGCCTTTTATTATTCCTTTATGTGTATTAATCAAGAAAGTAGCCTTTTTTATATGAATCCCAAAAATTACGAATGATATCTCCAAGTAGTCCCTTACAATTCCTCCAATTCTTATAGTATAACTCATGAGTCATCATATTTAACTTTAGAAAATCATTAAATGGTGGATCCTAATTGGTGAGTGATTGTCCTCTATGTTGATTTGATGGATTATGGAAAACCTTAGTACCCTATTAGGAATGTAAATGGTAGAGAGTTACAAGTTAGGCCAAATACAAATTATATTAAAAGGTTAGCCTATTTCTCTAACCTCATATAGTAATATTTGCTTCATTGAATATAGTGCTTCAAGAAGTGACAGGAGTTGGTTTGGATGAGGGTCTTTGGTTGATTACTAGCCAATCATTATTGTTAACAGAGAAGAAGGCAACATGTGAATGTCTTTCTGATAGGTGTAAATTATACTATGTTTTGATAGATGTTTAAGTTTGCTTTTGAGTATTTCTTAGATGATTATCATGTTTATAGGCTTAAAATTATGTTATTATTAGTGTTTGTTTATATTCTAAGTGTTTGTATAGTTTTGAGTTTGATTTGGATCTTAATTTTATGTTTTAAGAGGTATTTGAAGCGTGTTTGAGTGTATGAAAACAAGAAATTGAAGAAAAGAGAAGAATTGGAAGTATGGAAGCAGGCCATGATCATGACTTGTCTTGCCACGATCGTGACAGAGAGTGCAGATAGCTATTCTAGCGAATTTTAGCTTTTCCAACATATAACTCTTTTAGTAATTTTAACATTTAGGGGCTATTTTTGAAGCCAAATTAAGTGGGTAAACCCTAGAAAGAACCCTAAAAGCCTAAAGAACTATTTAAGAACATAAAACATTCAAAAAGAGTAGCCATTATCTTCCAAAATGAGCGAGCAAAAAAGAGGAGCAAAAAGAGCAATCCAGAAATTCCAGATTTATAGTTTGAGTTCAAATCAAGTTTTCTTCTTCTTTCCCTTGTTTATTTCATTAAACTTGATATATAACGTGGATTTGAATATGTTATTCAAATTTAGGATGCTCTAATTATCAGATTTGGGTTTGTTCTTTAGTTGTTTTGTGACTTGATTGTTGTTTATTTCAATTCAATTTTCTGGTGTTGTGATGTTTGGGTACGCTAATACTTCGATAATAAATCTAGAGAGTGAGTCGAAAGTAATCCAATTAGGTTGAGTAATGAGATTTAGTGACCTAATAAGTCTCCCAAATATGAAATTGGTAATTATTCGAAGAGAGATCTTATGTAAAGACTCGATTATTCGATAGATCACTTAAGAACTAGTTGAAACGTTAGGTAGACTTTGTGAAACGAGAGGTTGCAAAATCTGGAATTTAGTAATAAATTAAGGTTAATCAATTAGTGTTAATTGATTAGGTCTTGAGAAAGAGTAGACAATCCCTTAGAAGATCTGGAATCAACATATAATTGAATCAATAGTGGTTAGGAAGCAAAATAACGATAAAATAAATCCTAAACTTCATCCTTGATTCTCTGCATATATTTGCGGTAGCTCATTTGTTATTTGATTATTTTCTTCATTTTAATGTTTTAATTTTCTGATTTTTATTTTATTTTAATCATCTATTATCTCCTTAGCAAAGTTAGGTTCATTTAGTTTTAACTATTTTCTTGTGGGATCGACACCTTTAGTACTACAAGTTACGATCCGTATACTTGCGGATATTGAAGGTTTTGCATTAGATAAAACTTCCTCAACACTTTCTATAGTTGAATGGTAGCACATCATAACACTACACAAAATAACTAAACTTAAAACTATAACTAGTAATAAGTTTAGGTTGATCTCACAGAGATTAAATCAAATTACTTCCTAAATTGTATTTATACGTATAAAGGAGGGGGGGTGTTGGTTGGTTTAATGCAATTAAGAAAAGAAAGTAAAATTAAAATTATGAAAGCAAATCAAAGCAAGCAGTGAAAAATGATAAAATTGATAAATGTGAAAGAATTTGGTTTTTGAATCAATCTCAACCCAAACACAAAAAAACATATGTCAATGCATTATTTTTTTTCCTTACCTCTCTCAGAACTATTGACTGTAGGTTAACAATAAGCTCTGTTAACCCTAGTTTTTCCTTAGATCGTGTTTAGTTAAAACAAGCTCTTTATTTAAATCTAACTACCGCACAACCTAGAGCAAGTTCTCTAGGTATAGTCTAATAGCTGCTGTAACACACACATGCCCCATGGGAGGATACGAAGATACCACACAAAACAGTACTGGAACAATCTAAAACATACTAAAACATTTCCAGAAACTCAAGTACCATACATTTCATTTCATAGGTTGGGTCATATTTAGAACATAACATACACATAGTACTTATCATATACAAGCCTTAAAATCCAAATCCAAATCTAAATCCAACCTATATTAAGATTATTACAAACCATCAAATAAAATACAAATTCTAATATGTCTCATTACATTAAATACAACTCAAAATCAAACTAAACATTTCCAAAACAAAACACAATCTCCTTAGCCATTGCAGTTGTCTTTGTTTCATTCTTTAAACCTTCTTGTCAAAACCTACACGGAGGCAAAACTACCGTGCTAAGCATAAAGCTTAGTGGGGAAAAAACTAAACAATATATAATTTGACGACTATTTCTAACAGTCGTCTAACATTCACATATATAGAATCATATCACATCTCAAGCAATCTTTAATTGTTCTTATTAAAATGCAATCCAAACAATGTGTCCCTCAGAACAGAATTTAACATATCAAAATAGGATATATTTGCTTTAAAGCAAAACTTACAATTATCAGAACATAATACCATAATATCATAACCGAACTTTAAAGTACCATAATAGAACTTGTCTGTATCAAAACAGTATCTGATTATATTAGAACAGAACTTAATTATTTCATAAAAGAGCTTGATTATATCAAAACTGAGCATGTAACATAATATAAAACAAGTTATCTTGCTAATCTTTTTTACAGAAGTGGGTAATGGGACCAGAACAGAAGATACCTATGTTTGGTATCTGAAATAGAAGAGACTTAAGTCTCTGAAATAGACGACACAAAAGTGTCTAAAATCAGAAGACATCGGAGTGTTTGGCACATAAGACACCTTAGTGTCTAGTTACAGAAGACACCTTAGTGTCTGGTTATAGAAGCAGCTGCAGACCGTTTTAGACATACCTATTTACCCACGACTAGGACTTGGCAGTTTAAAAACAAAACATTTCAGATTTTAGAATTACATGCAAAAGATGTAGTGTATAATAACATATGTCTTTATTCCTTTTTTTTTTCTCAAATTGAACATATACATTCACATCCCAACAAACTTAACATACCTTATGAGCATAAACATTTGCAATAATGTACCATTAAATGCTTTGTGTAACACCCCACTCCCGTAATGACCCGAACCCGACATCGATGGTGATATTCAAGTCTGTGCCCCGCGAGGGTGGCGTGCTAAAGCACTCAATCATTTGAGAATCGGTACATTTTTTTTGAAATCACAACACAATATATATGCGGAAATCGAAACTCACGTTAGGCCCACATTCATTCATAAACAATTTCACTTAATACAATTTTCAATAGCCATTCGGGCCCTTTCGCAAATACGAAACACTTGAGTTATTTCAAAATACAAATTTATACAAAAAGTTGCAGAATATTCACTTCAGTACAAAATA
>JAOTAX010000002.1:28970512-28997470 GCA_025629825.1 Erythroxylum guanchezii
TTTTACTGACTGATGTAGTACGCCACCCTCGCGGGGCACGGACTCGGATATCACCAATGATATCGGGTTCGGGTCACTCGGGAGTGGGGTGTTACACTAAACCTTGTATTTGCCGAAATTGCCTTTCCTCCCACTGCAATTACAAAGTGTTAGCAGCAACAGCATTAACTAATTCTTCTAGAGGTGGACCTAAGTCGTAATAAGAAGCTTCTGGTCTATACGGAAATTGTTGTATATCAAACTATCAAGGAAGTAATTTTGCTGGTTATCTCATCTGTAACTAAAGTTCGTATGATCACTTCAAACTTGGTTACAGGATTGAGAATATGAGTTATAGAAAAAATTACTTCCGTCTATGTGAAAAAAAAAATCACACACACAAACACTAAACAAAAAGTGAAAAGATCAATAAATAACTGAAAAGAAAATAATTATAAAAAATATGTACAAAACACCAATTAAAATCAAGAACAAAAACTAAAACACCGTACTCCCTACCAACGGTGCCAAAATTGATGTAGCGAGCACTATTCAAAATAACTAGACCTATAACTATAACAATGACGAGTCGAGGTCGATCCTACAGATAGTGTTTGGTTAGATTTTGTTATGAAAAGAATTGGTGTTAAGGTTTGGGGGGGGGGAGGGGGGGTTGTTTGGTTTCAAATAATAAAATTAAACTAAATCAAACTAACAAAAACAAATTATAGAAAACATTAAAAAATGATGAATAGAGATGAATACGTTAGGAACCCACTCATCGATTTAATCTCGGCCTACACACAATTAAACATACCTCATTGAATTCTTATTCTCATACATGTCCTAACAACTATTAATCCTAGGTTAAAAATAAGCTCTACTGATGCCAGTTTTTCCTTAAGTTGTGTTTAATTAAGAAGAGCTCATTAATTAAACCTAGCTATCCAATAATCTAGAACAAGCTCCATAAATTTAATTGCACAACTGCATTACTAGTTAGGAAAATAGATTAATCAAGGAAAAAATCACACAAGCTTGGGTCATTTAATCTAGGCTATGTTATCCATAATGATTAAAAATCATTAGTTGCCACAAAAAAATCTCAACATAATAATTACGAATTATATTGAAAATTCTAACAATGGGTTTGTAATAAAATAATCCAATGAATACATTAAGAACATCTTTAAATAATACTCAAACAATAAATATAGAATAACATAATCAATTCTTAAGAGAAAAAGAACAACAAATATGAAAGAATGCTTAACCGGGTTCTTCGACGTTGATATCACCTCCGAACCAGCGTTGGGAAGCCTATCTCTCTGTGGGTCTCCCAAAGATGTGTTATGTCTACCTCTTCATTCTCCCGAATGATTCATCAAACCTTTCATAGCTTTTTTCATCACGCAATATGTCTATTTATATTAAAAACTAGGGTTTGGGTGAGCTGGCAAAAACTCACAGGCGTGAGTGGTTGGCTCACGACCGTGATTGGCTTCCTTGAAGCTTACAGTTGTGAGTTATTGTTGCATGCTTATTTCACGCCTATGCAAAATGATTCATGAGCATGACTAATGTGTCACGTCGATGACACCCTCTCATGGTCGTGAGAGATAACTCACAGCCATAACAAAATGATGTATGACCGTGAGGGATGAATGCCTTACATGTTCTTCATTTTAAGTATTTTGTTGTCTTCTCTTACTTTAATCCTTCTCCTTCTTACGACATGAAGACAAGTGAGTGTGAGTCTCAAAAAGATAGCTCAAATATTGTGCTTGTGACTCACTTTAGCTCTTTGGCTTCCGAATTGTACCTAAAACCAAATATGAATTAAAGTAAATGTCTTAAACATTTCATAGCATTAATCACTAAGTGTTTTGGAATAAATGTATAATCAATTAAGCACATATCATCTATCATGATGCACCTAACAATGTTTCCAAATTAATTAAGGATTTTATGCTTTAAAATAAACTCTTTTACCTTAGTATGAGAGGTCGAGTGCATCCCTTTTATAAAATGGTTTTTAAAAGAAAAGTTTAGTATCCACACTTTTTAATAGAATCTAGTGGATAAAGGTGATTCTCATTAATAGAATTCCCCAAAATTTGGTACTTAACTGGAAGTTTTAATCCTTGAAAATATTAGCAATTAAATGTGCAAGTGCTTGCTAAAAGATGCATTGCATGAATGTCCCATTCTAAGAATCCATAATTCTACAATTTTTCATATTTGTGTAATGTAAATGCTTGAGTTGAATTCTGCATTACCAACTTATTAAGGTTACCTAGAGATACTCCTATCTATAAATCAGGGAATTATATAATATGCATATTTGAGGTCATGGTAGGAAATTTCCTAGGCTTTATGGTGACTTAGGTTGAAACTGAAATAAATTTACAAAAGACTAATGTCATCATTAGCATGCCCTCTCTAAAAAGCAGTCAAATAGGTATACAGGCTAACAAGGAAGATAGGATTATTAGTTTTCTTTTCCAAATCTACATAATAATTACCCTTTTTCATGTCTTAAGGCAACTAAGAGAATTTTTTTAGAGAGAGAAATGGCAGAAGGCCTTCAGCCAATTAAAAGAAATTATGTAGAACCATGTACTATTATCAAACCCCTCACTAGCTAAAGGCTTATTACATATATCTTATAATGTTAAATGAGATTAAAAGTCCTATCTTGATTAATAAGAATTGAATAGTACATCGACATCTTATTACATATGTCTTATAGTGATAAATGAGGTTAAAAGTTTTGTCTTCATTAATAAGGATTGAACAAATAAGAAATCAATGTACTATATGAGAAAAATCTGATAGACATGTACTACACCAAGCTAGAGAAAGTTCTCTTCATCATAGTTACCGCTACACAAAAGCTAGGATGTTATTTTTAAGCCTACATCACTAGCATTGTGATAGAGCTATCGCTTTTATAGACCATCTATATCCTTGATCTCTCGGTAACATTGTTTCAAGACAAGTGAATTTGACCTAAGCTTTATATCTAGGTCAACACTCAAATGTTAGGTTATTATTAATAATTTGGTCAAATGTGTTGTAGTCTCCATTAAAAGCAATGGGGAGGAGGGAACCCCATGCACTAGATCATCTACAAAGATTAATCATCAACCGAAGAGGGAAATGGCATTAGCCTATATATGCAAGGATCTTATGGTTTAGAGCTAAGATCAAGTAATAAGCTCGACAAATTACCTAGAGAAGAAGAACTTTCGTTTAGATGAAAACAAAGACGGGTGAACATTAGAGACGAAATCGGACGAAGACAGGCAAACAATGGACAAAGTCAAAGACGAGCGTGTGGTCGAAGATGACGATAGACCACTGACGCAATTACTAGAATGCGAGGAGGAAGATGAAGACAAAATCAAACGCTGCTTCGTAATTAGGTTTTCAATATGACAAAAACAACATCATTTTTAGTGGATAAAATGATTTTCATAGTTGAAACTATGGATTCTTTCCTTTAGTTGCGAAAATTATTTCTTAGCTAGAAACTTTGGGCTCCTAAAATATTTTCTAGCCAAAAGAAGAAAATAGAAGATACATCTAAAGACATTTGACTACTACAATATATTCATAGCCAATTGAAATTATAGGTTTTTTGACTTTTAGCTATGAAAAGTTTTTCATAGCTAAATTCATTTAGCTCGAAAACATACTTGTAGCCAAAAGAACAAGAATTAAAATACTTCACTATGAATATATTTTCATAACCAAATGTTTTTAATTGAAATTATATGATTTATGACTTTTAGCTATGAAATCTATTTCATAACGAAAACCATCTTATTATGAAAATATATTTGTGGCCAAAATAAGAAAAGTTTAGCTACCAAATTCGTAGCGAAAGGCATTTGGTTATGAAAATATATTTGTAGCTAAAAGAAGAAAAATGAAAATATTTGTCTACAAATATTTTTTTGTAGCCATATTTTTTTAAATGAAATTACATATTATGTGACTTTTAGCTATGAAAATAATTTTGTAGTTAAAAGCTTTTGGCTACAAAAATATATGTACTTTCATAGCTAAATGTTTTTAATTGGAATTATAGGACCTGTGACTTTTAGTTACGAAATAAAAAGAATAAAATATGACTAAAAAAGAAATCATTTTTACCTATTAAAAAGTTAAAGTCTAATTAAATAATGAGATTATTAAATAAAAATTAACTAATTTATAAAAATCAGTTAACTTATAAAAAATTGATGGATAACTAATCTATTTTTAATAACAAAGATTATTATGATATATTGAAAAAAAATTAATTGTGTTTAAAAATTTTATAATTGAACGAAGTTTTATTTAAAACAAATACAGAGAATAAATGAGTGCCATCTAGCTGTGCAAGTATTTTCACGATCATTTACCAAAAGCCTAGAAGTCCAGAATTCTAGCAGAGCTTCAGCCAACTTTTGCCTTAAAGCCGTATCTAATATCTAATACCAAATTCCACTTTTGAAGAAAGACCCCTAGACTGTATTTGATCAAAAAACAGTAACTGACTTGGAAAGGATAACAACTTGACTCTGTTGATCGCTATCGCCCTCTCCACCTCAACCAAGTTTCCTCACCGATAGTCGAATCGCGATTCTCCCACCCAGCCAAATTGGGAATTTTTTTGGAAGAATAGAGAAAGTTCTAGGTCATTTTACCCCAAAAGTCTGGGAGACATCTCAACGTGGTTGTTTTGCTTGTAACTTGGGGATGCCTCATACGGCACTGTTTAGAATCTTGGCTTCTTAAGTCATGCTTTGCTGACTTATAGCCTAAACTCCTTATTTATCCTGTATCAGTGTATCCTTTTTTTTTTAAAAAAAAAAACCTTGACAAACAAAAAGTTTGGCCCAGCCCACAGCACAAGTCTAGATAGATGACAAATACACGTACCCATGATTGCCCTTATTATGCATGTGCACGATCACAGGTGCCATTCTCATCGCCGAAAGTGTTAACGTGTGAAAACATGTCGAGAAAATTGATCATTCTTTCTTTTTACGAGAAAAGTTTGCGCTGAGCATAATCAGAGTTTAAGTTTGCTAAAGGAGCTGGTGACTGTTTCTATTTTGCACTATCGGTTTTCTTTATTCCTTTCTCGTTATTTATACAAGGATCCAATTATAATTGAGAATGGCAATCCATGTGCATTGTTATCTCAACCATGAAGGTGGCACCTTCTTAAATGCATGTTACAACTCCAACTGCTAGAACTTATGTCCATCCATGTTTATTTCTTTAAGCAACTATCCGAGTATCAACATGGCCCCAACCTTTCAATACTTTCCATTCATTTGTGATTTCACAGTACATTTTCCTTAGTTCAACTACTTCTGAAGGGATTGTACAAATACTTGGTGCTGAGTCAATGTACATAAGCAGTCAAGCGTCACTCTCATCTCCAAAATCCATCAGAAAATCAGTCAAGTTCTCAGAGTCGTCTACTGCCTCTTCAAGATTCATGGGACCTGCCTTCTTCCGTTTAGCCTGCAAATATTATTAGTGGCTTAATATGTGAAAAGAATTGGCTTGGAAGGCACAGGATGAATATGACACAAATAAATAAGTTGCATAACATTTCAATTTCTCAGTCCTCATAATGAGGTCACCACCATTATAGATTACGGTCTTAAGTAGGTCTTAATGCTTCAGAAGGGTGGACAAGGGTTGAAAGGACTTTCTCTAAAATGAGCAAAAGGACTGCAAATGCAATGCGTTACTATCTTAGGCCTTCTGTTGTTGATTATTGTTTGCAGGTTTCTTAGTAGCCAACATCAGATTAAAAGTAGGCTATGTAAATAATGTCTATGTGAAACAATAGAAACAACAATGTGCAGTAATGCTTTGGAAAAAGAAAAAAAATGTTTGTGTGAGACCTGGCAGCAATGCACACATAAGGGATCATCAGCCTAATGTGCGCATTAATATGTTTATGATGATTAAGCCTGAATCAAATAATAAAGTAACAGAAAATGTAATCACCTTTGTCTTGCGTGGTTGAGGAGTAGTTTTTAGAACACTCCAGTTGCGAGTAATTTTCTCTTTTTCCCCTTCATCTTCCTCTTCCTTTTCTTCATCACCATCTTCTTCTCCCTCCTCTTCTCCGTCAACCTCACTATCCTCTGCATCATCCTATAGTGAAAATTATAAGTGCTACTGTACTTAACTACTTTGACAATTACTACAAGATGCATCCAAATAATCTTGATATATGAAGATTCTATATTAATAAAAGGCAAGAGATTTACATCATTTTCACCAATGTCAACAGCTTGTGCCATAGCCTCATCCATGTCTGTCACCTGATTTTTAATTGACAGAGAAGATAGATTAAAAATGGAAAACAAACTGTGTACCTCTTCTCCCAGCTAAAAATTAGTTCGGCAACTACAAAATCAGGAATATTTACTGATATAGCATTTTTAAGTGTAAGAAATAAAGCACAGAGAAATTCACTCTTATTCATTTATGGTTAATTACTTCCACAGTTAGAAGAGAAGCCTTAAATCAAATTTCACATAAGCAGGACGCTATCAATCACAAAACATGTCACAGAAAAAGTATTTGTTAAATGTTGTGCAAGGTTTAAGAGTTCAAGTAGTTCTTAGGAACTCGGTGTAAAGACTTTGTAAGCTGAATATTGTAGCTTGATTCAGAAGATTCTTACAGGATAAAACCACTTCTGATGATTTCGCAAAATGTGCTTTAAGAGCTTTTCATGTATCAGTATTTCCAGAATGATTTATATTCAATTGAGTTAGAATTAAGCCTATTAAATAAAAAAGTTAATGCAATTTCCCACTTACTTTTATGTCAGTTGAAGAATGAGACAAAAACAATTAGCCATTCACTTTCCTCAAGTTGAATAAGATGATTTATCAAACCCACAAACATCTATATCAAAAGTTCGTTCTTATCTCTCGAATTACCTCTAGTTGCTCCATCTTTTCTTTTGCCAGAATCTTCTCAAGCTCCTCTCTAGAGATAATCTTTCCATGCTGCACAAAGTAAAAGCAAGAAGGTCAACCAATGACATAAAAATAGTTAAATTTCTCATGCACATCAGCATATTATTTTATTACTCGGTAGAAACTTCTGATTTCCAAAGCAAAAGAATATGTCAAGATCTTTAGATTTAAGGACAAGCTCCTAAGCAAGAATTACAAGCATGAGCATAAATTCAGTATTCCACATTTGAAGTACAAAACTAGATGTTGCTTTCACATCTGCTTGAAAGATTCCACATTTAATTTAAAATCTTGACAAAATGAAAACAGGGTTTATAAAGCTCAACCCCAAGAGACCTTATTTGTGATAGCTTCCTATTCACTTACATGACGATTTAGAAGGATGTGGAAAGAATCAAGATTTCAAAAGATTGAACGTCGGATCTCAGTTAGATTTTCCAGTTGCTAATGCAAATGACCCAATTTCTTAAGATTACTGAAGATTCCAACTAGAGAATATGATACGAAAGATGTAAATTCTTAGGGAAGAAATATACAAGGACAGCAGTTTGGAGCTGATGATAGCAGCTGATTAGAAAGTTATCTGATGATAGCAGCTGATTAGACAGTTATATTATGTTTTTACAGTAGTTACCTTATGTTTATGTAATAATTATCTTAGTTAAGTGCAGTTATCATATTTATAGAAAATCTATTATTTTAAAAAACCTATTTTTAGTAGGAGAATAAGTTAGTATATTCTTATTTTATTTTAGTTCCTCAAACCTTTATGTCTTTGACCTATTTAAAGGACATTACGATTAATAAAAACAATGGACAGAAAACTTGTGAAATGAGTTTTCTAAGCAGTAACCACATGGCCTAGGAAGGGGGAGAACTTCAATACGGAAAAACAGAATTTCACTATGATTCATCCCATGATTAGATCCTACACAAAAATCCATATCAATTTGGTATCAAAGTTTGGTGTTATGGACGACTCTATAGACTTGTTAAGCCGAATGGGCGTGTTCATGAGCAACATCAAGAAAAAGGCTATCTATGGTGGAAGACCATCAATAGTCCAGTGAAAAGTCATTGAACTCACAACTAGAGGAGATTCTGCAAAAGCTGAAGGGCATGGTAAGAATAATGAGGTGGGGAGGAGCAACAACTGCAATTATAGGGAAAGAAGTGTTGGGCCAATAAGAGGAACTATTGTTCCTAAATATTATAAATTAGAATTTCCTTCATATGATGGTGCTAATGATCTGTTGATTTGGGTCCATATGTGTGAGCAGTTCCTTGAAAATTAGCAAAAGCCTGAAGAAGATAAGGTAGCATTGGCAGCATTCCATCTTCATGGGGAGGTATAACTGGGGCTGTATGAGGTGAAGCAACAGGAGTTGAGAATGGATCGGGGGACATTCATGGAGCAAATCTACATGAACCTCAATCCCCTAGACAAATTGACCAACTTAAAGCAAAAAGGAACATTTAAAGACTATCATCAGGAGTTCCAATTTTTTTTGGCCCAAGCCACATGGCTCACTACAAAGCAACAGATTAACCTATTTGTTGTTGGTCTTATGGAAGGGATGCGACTGAAGTAGAGCTGCAATCATCGAGCAATTTAGAAGCTGTTATGAATCCAGTCCGCACCTATGAAATGCAGCAAAGGAGCAGCTAGATCGTCTTGTGAGAAATCATAAGGCAACACCTACTAGGAACAATTCAAAGATAACCACTGAAGGGACATCTATAGCAAAGGGAATTTTGGAGCAACATCTAGAACCAGGAGCATAAATATGCCTTTTTTTTTGTAAGAATTTGGCCAAGGCAGAGTTTGAGAAATGAAGGGAAAAAGGGCTTTGATTCAATTGTGATGAAACACTCTCTTGTGGACATAGATGCAAGAAGTTGTTTTGGGTAGAATTGACAAAATTTGAAAAACGAGGATGATGGAGGCATCTTGGGAGTTTTGTTAGGTGGCAATTAAGTTTGAGCTAGGCTCAATTTTAAAAAAACATTTAGGCTTCAAGCTGAATTCAGGTTCACGCATTTTGGGTTCAACCTGGTCTGAAACCCAAATGACTTATATTGTAGAAGCTGGATTATATTGTTTACATTCACTGAACTACATTTATAAGAGAAACTTACCAAAACATTGAGGGGCTTGAAAGAGAAGAAGCTTAATGGATTCTATTTCTTCAATGTCTTGATCATTTAGTATCTTCTCTTATTTGTCTGTGACGATTTCTACAAACCCAAATCTCTTTTCTTTCTCAACTTCCTCCTAATAATGTAGATCTATTTGATTAGATTCCTTTAAGATCTCTCTGATCGTAAGTATCGATCAAAGTTTTAATATTTTTATGTTGTGTGTTGGTAACTACAACTCTTGAATTTTTTATTGCCACAAAGACAACAATTAGCATTTGGGACTGTGAATATCTTCTTGCCTTTGTCCGACAAATCCGCCCTCACAACTAATTTTCACTCATTTCTCCTATACATGAAGTAGTCTACTAAGTAATTTGTGTAAAAAAACTCATCTTCCATAGAGGTCATTGGAGACGAGGAAGTGGGTTTTGCGTGAGTGTTTATTGCTACTATTAGAGTCATTGAAGGTGAAGGTTTGCTAGGTCAAAGTTCAAGTTTCTCTAATAGTACCAAAGCTTTAAGAACCATGTTTATTCCTCTCCCTCAAAAACCAATTTTTTCTCTTTTTAGTCTCAATTTTAGTTTCTTTGTACTAGAGCTTGAAGCCCAACTTCAACTAGTGATGGCATTCAATCTCGGTTTTGAGCCACCAAAAGCCCATTAGGGCCTGGGCTTAAACCAAACAAGAGCCAAAAAAATAATTTAGGTTAGGCTCAAGGCATACAAAGCCTATTCGGCCCGGTTTGACTTGTTGCCATCCTTAAGTGTCATGCAGATTTTGAGAGCACCTATCTGGAGTTAGAGGTTGAGGGGAATAATGAGATGCAAGAGCATCCTCAAGGAAAAAAAATATACAAGGAGAGTATTTAGGAGCTAATGGTAATAGTTAGACTTGGCAAGGTTTGCCTCACCTGGTCCGACCCAAAGTCAACAGTGCTTAAGCCTTTTTTATTGAAAATTTTGGTCCAAAAGCCAAAATTTTCAAGAAAAAAGCGTCATCTTTAATTCTTTTAAAAATATTTAATCAGGCTTGGTTTGGGTCCAATCAAGCTGTCCAAGCTTGACTAGGCTTGGGCTCAGGTTGGGAGCCTTAAGTCTGATCGAGCTTCGGGTCAAGGCCGAATTTTGGGCAGGGCTCAAGCCTAGGTAAGCTCGAGCCTGACCCAACCTATTGCCAATCTTAATAACAGCTAATTAGGAAGTTATTTTATATTTCTACAATAGTTATCTTAAGTTTCCGTAATAATAAGAGAAATTATCTTAGTTAGGAAGTTCAGAAGACTATTTTTAGTAGGAAAATAAGTTAGCAGAATCATATTATATTTTAGTGCCTAAAACCTCTATGTTTTCAACCTATTTAAAGGGTATAAGATGAACAAGAAAGCATCCAAAATTCTCTTAGGAAAACAGTTAAACAGAAAGCTTGTCCGAGATAATTTTCTAAGCAACAACCATAGGTCCTAGAAATGGGAAGAACTTTCAAAAATGACCCATGCTCGCCCCATAAGTAGATCCTACACAAAAACCCATATCAGAATATTTGTTCAATGCTAGAAATTTTATACTAATCTCTAAGCGATATTAATTTCTTGTTATGATTCATGAATAGATGCATAAAAATCATTTCAAAGTTAGATAATTAACTTTAGACTCCTTAAAATAAAAAGGAACCGAAAGTAGAAAAAGAGTATAAACAAATTAGGAACTTCACTGCTGAAGGATTGCTATGCAGCATGCCAAGTTCACCAATCTTCAAAGATCACTAAATTGTCTTGTAAAATGTTCATGACCTATGGCTTCCTACATGACATAAGAATTACTAATATCTCACGAAAAAGTAATTTCCAGTTCCATAACATGACAATAAAGACCAACTATGAAGAGTTTGATTATAATTGTCTTCAAAAAGTTTGTGCTAGGTTCATTTGAGATAAAGTAATAACCTCTTTCAGATAAGCCAGCATATTAGGTGTTGGTTCATGAAAGTTTGGACCCCTGTAATCAATTATTTCATTTGGATCTTGAATGTAATTGATGGTTGGATAAACTGGATCTCCACCCCAAACTGCAAAGTCCCAATAGAATGGCATCATCAAAATAAGCACGTGAAAAATAAAACAAGATAAGGATACTCGCATATGTTCCTTCACAATTTCTATATTTAACCAATGAAAATAAGTGACCGTCCAAGCATAAGGATATAAGCATCGAATTGCATGTCCATAAGAGGTTTAGAAAAGGACAATTGTCTGAGCTAGAAGCTAGAATTGTTTATAAGGACAACAGATGGTTGTTACAAGGAAGTATAATCAACTTAAATAGGGAACTAGACAAGAGGCAAATAGATGAAATAAGCATGTCCCATGCATAAAATATTCAGAAAGTTTTAACTTAGCTTGAAATAAGAAAACTGCATGCTGTTAACAGATTTAAAAATCTTAAGTTCTTGTCAATGGCATATAAAGTACTTTTGCATGCTTGAATACATATCAAAGAAAATGCTCACAGAAATTGAAGTTTAAAAGGTTAAAAAATGCAAGTTAAATGGTTCGTTTCCACAAGGGAAATATTGAATCCTATCAACATGGAAGCTGCACTTTCATTAATCTTGACTAATAAATTCCTAAAAACTTCACATGGAAGGAAATTTCCAGCAATATCCACACCAAGATTGAGCCGCTAAAATTAGTGGTAACAAATAAAAGAAATTGGAGAATGCACATGGTTTTTTTTTAAAGTTAAAATATGTATCAAATCAAAAGACTCTCTACAAGGAATGAGAATGCGTATAGTTTACAGTATTGAATTAGGTACTTTGCTTGATTTGATCCTCCCGCATCCGCATGGCTAAGGGATCCCTACGAATGCGAACATCAGTTCCCATCATTATCTGAAATTCTCGATCGTTTTGGTGGCAGAACATCTCTATCAATTGTGTATTTTCATCTTCACCAGTCTCTTCAAAATGTCTCTGAATAGCTTCACGTGAAGTATCTCTTTTCCATGCTTTGACCCATTCTGAGTAATATGCTATGGGACCTATTTTTTCCAGTCTTTCTTGTTCAACTTGAAGCCTAATCAAATCAAAATTTGACATGAGCTTTGCCATAACCAACTAAAGGCAAAAGGCCATCTAAATGTAAAATTAGATACATGAGTAATCCATAGAGGTCCTTTTTAGGACAAGAAGAGAGAGAAAAATTAAGGGATATGCATGAATAAAAATCATTTTGATGTCACCAATTGTCATTTCCAATTATATTTAGCTGCCTATGTACAACAGAAAAAAAAAAAGTAGGAAATGAAAGAGTCAACATACACTTCCATTCTCTAGCAATGGTACAATGTCAACATACAAGAAGCTGCAAGAACTGCCGTAGAATATAACAATAGCTTTTTTCAGTCTAATAGAATACAATTTGACTAGATACTAAGCATAAGATAAGTAATCGGAAAAGGAAAATATAAATGAGGAGAATAGCGGATAATTTGTTAAATCTTCACTCTATTTATACAGTTGGAGGCATAGAATCTTTGATTTCCAAGAATTCATAACATTACAGGCACCCAAGTACGTTCTTCTTTTATGTCAAGACCCTATTCAATCCAAAAGCATAAGCTGTTAAGTGAGAATGAAGAATGGGTCAAATATCATTGTAACACACCCCAACTCATAATGCGTGGACAAAGCACAACTACTCTATCCATCATAAACAAGAACAGCATGATTTGAACTTGAGATTTTCCAGTCATAAAGGTTTCGATACCATTTCAAAGATCCATTAAATAAAAAAAAACTTAAAACTTGAGATGAGTTCTAATTATGATCAAATATTCTTCTAGAGCTTTCCTTCAAATTCTGGTATGCCTACTAATGATTTAAAGGTGATCAATAGAAAGGTCATTTTGCACTCCAGCTCTATTTCTTCAGTTAGCTTTACTTCTTTCTCAAATTGAGACACTTTACCTTCTGCACTCATGCTAACCTCTTCAATAATTCTAAATTAAAGTCCTGCTCATCACTCATTTTGTTTCACCTACTCTTTTTCTTCCTCTACCTCAGAATTTTTGAGAAACCCAAAAACAGAAACTCAAGATCTTTCTTTTTCTTTGCATTCAAGCACACTTTTTTACTCTCCAGCAAAATATTCAATTTCACTTATCCAATAATTTTATGCATTTTTTGTGGATTCTCATCATAAACTTCTATACACCTGTCCTCAATATCAGAAATAGGGTTTAGAGTGGGGGATGGACAGAGAAAGAGAAGGATCTTCCAGAGAAATTACAAAATACAAAATCACAACAGAAAATAACAAATAGAAACATGACTTTTAAAGTATTACCTTTCTTCCTTGAAGAGATGTTTTCTAGCTCTATAAAGAGAAGTTTCTGTCATTGTTGGATGTTCACCATAGAGCTTGATTTGCCCAGTTTCAGCCATTGCTTTGAGAAAAACCTTCAAAGAAGAAATAAGTAGTGAGAGAGACCTTCAACGAGAGACAGAGCAAAATATATAGAAAATAACAGGTTTAATGTTAATAAATCTGTTAGCATGTCAGACATGCTATACAGTCAATCTGTTCCTGATCTAAAATCATAATCCAACATCGAAGTTTTCAAGACTAAAATAAGGGAGATCATCCATCCAGAAATTATAAATCACATCATTTTCACCCCAGAACCTATTTCTAATCTACTCAGTTGCAACATTCAAAGACCAGTTCACATTTTTATTACTCAGTCAATTGCTTATCAGATGGTATCGAGATCAACCTTTTTAAAGCAATTGACCTGAAGATAAGCACAAACAAAGGACGAAAATAGCATGAAAAGGCATGTGCATTGAACACAATAATTTTTTTTCAGTCTTGAGTAGGAGAAGTAAACATGAGAAAATAGCATGAAAAGGAATGAGTATTAGAAGCAATATATTTCTAAGTTCAAGAAATCTATTCCAAAATCAATAAAACAAATGTTAGGACTTTCACAGTGGCAATACCACAAGGGTGAAAGGCATATAGGAGCATTATCACTAAGGCATAAATTTATGTAAGAAATATCGACCAGAAGTATGCTATTCACAATTATTAATCATGCACTTTAAGAAACAAACTGACCGTTTCAACATCGGGTTTTCGCCTTTGCCATCGGGACCATTCTTCTTTTTCAGGCTTTCTCCAATTCCACCATAATTCCTCATTTGTAAGTGTCCCTTCAATTGGCTTCTTCTTTTCAGGGTCAATAAAGGGATGAGGGCATCCAAGTTTCTTGTCTAATTCATATCCACTCTCTTCTTCTTTCTCAAACTCTGATTGATAAATTACATAGTCAGATGAGAAATCTTTAGACTCTTCTGTCAAGTCCTCTGCGATTTCAGTGGATACTGGATTTGTGGTAGCTTCAGTAGAATCAGGAGCAGCTGACGCTTTATACTTCTTCCTCCTACTTCCAGGTTTTTTTCCATATGATGGAGAACCTGATGAAACACCTGTAGGTTGGGGAGCATTGGCAGCCCTAACGCGATCAGCAGTGCCTTCTGGCCAGTATTCCTGTCCTGGGATACTAGCCCGAGCACCAGATGCTGGTTCAAGTTGGCCAGACGTTGAGTCCAGATAACTATGGTAGGGAGGACGTTCAACAGATATATGTTGAGTATAGTCATCCTTCTTCTCACATTTTATACTTGTGGATGATGGAGCCTTCCAGGGTTCATTAAACCTTGATAGAAATTGCAATTTTCTACTTGGAAATGAGCCAAGAAATGATGTCTGCATTGATTCACAAAATTTTGCAATATGTTAACATTGAAAGCTAAATGACGCAAGTGAAGAATGTCAAACACATGAAAGCTAAACGACAGAGGTGAAGAATGTCAAACGCATGAAAGCTAAATGACATGGTTTAGGACTCTTTCTGCATAAATCCTACCGAATCAACCACATAAAATGAAAAATGATGAGGTTTACTACATATTTTGCATATAACATTAGCATGCTAATGAAATAGATGACACTTGAAAATATTTGCAGGGTATATTTGTATCTTTTAACTCGTTGATTCCATTTCCATTGTGTCATTTTGTTCTTTCAGTCATCAAGTAATCTTTCTGGTAATGTGAGCATATATCTACTCTATACTTCCAAAAGCTGCTATTAACTCCAAGTGGAAAAATAGGATATACTCTGCTCTCAGATAAAAAAAGTCAATGGTATAAACTATTCAAAGTATTATTAGACTTTAGTTGGAAATGCAACAAGACTGTCCAATGCATGGAACTTGCATACATATGAAAGCATATGAAATAATTATATACATATATAAGATTGCAACTAGCATTTTCATATTCTGTTTGCTAACTTGTTGCAATGGAGTCCGCTTTTCATGTCAAGCCCTGAACTTCTTTTATACGGATTCTAATTGATGAAAAGAAAATTGAACAATAGATATTCATCCTGTTCTCTTCATAATTGCACGAGATGAAACAATGTGTTGCCGGAAGTAGGGAAGGGGTATCGGCGGAAAGACAGGCCACAAGGGAGCTGACTGACAGAAATTTAATTCATTTAACAGATTCTATGGCTTAACAGGCCAATAATAGGAAAAGGGAAACCATCGTCTGAAGTTCAACACTGTGTCCCTAAAGATGAATAGCAAATCAAAAATTCAACTAAAAAGTACCATAGAAATGTACAAAGATGAAAAGATGAAGGCGGAAATTAAAACCTGGAAACAATTGAGGCCTGCCTTCCCAGAAACAAAGCTATCTCCAGAAACTGAAACCCTCAACCCTCTCTCTACCGTGCACAAACAATAAAGAGAAAGAAAAAAATCACTACTAGAGACAAAGGTATTTCACAAATCATAAAAGAGAGACGCGACTCAGAAAAGAAAGATGCCATTATGAAAATCTAAAGAATTAACACAACAGGAGATGACACACCTCGATAAAGCCATGTAGTTGACAAAGATGCCATTGGTATTTAACAAGTTATATGGCCCATAAATCTCCAAAATTTATCTGGGTCTTTTCTTGTTCAATCCCAAGCAAAACCAATAACAATGTACGTACTTGCTAAAGAGGAAAATAAGCTCGTAAACGAAGCTTGCAACGGAGTAAGAAACAAAGCTGAAGTTTCAAGGAAAGAAAGCACCGGCTTTGGGTGATCTGGATTTGGATAACAGGAAACAAGAGCTAGTACAGAGTGCTGTGCTTCTCTATCTTTTAGCACTTCAAAGTTCTGAGGCTTAAGCACAGAGAGATCGCCAGGTGGGCGAGAGTACAACTGGGTATAGTTCGTCTTTATAACTCGCCACTTCTTAAACACTTGGAAGCATAGAAAATTCGAAATTGCGTGTAAGTTATTATTAAATCAATCGATATAATATTGCAAGTCAACTGTATTTTTAATTCCTTTTTAAAATCGAAAGCGCTTCATAATGATGATCTAATACCATCCGAATCGTCACTGTATTAGCCGAAGTAAAAGAATCATAATGGACAAAACTAAAGAAGAAGATACACATTCACCAGTTAGCGAAGGTTTATTCCCAATAGTCAATTAGTTGATTGCAGGTTAGTGATATAATTATTTATAGGCATTTTTAATCTTATAAATATTTACGTATATGATAAAGTTTATAAGATAAATGTACATTATAAATAAAATTATGATGAAATTATAATTATAAGATTTATATTGCATTTATGTATTATTTCTAAATTATACATAGTTATTGCTTTCTTAAGACAAGACCTAAATAGAATGTAAAAATATTAGTATACGTTATGTTTTTCGTAGTCAATCTCATAGACAGTGACAGAGCCAATAATTTAAGATAGGGGATTCAAATATTTAATTTTTTAATTTTTGGGAGGCCCAGTGCACTAATAACCTCCAAATAACCTCGTCCTTATATATGTATATATATATACATGTATATATGTATATATGTATATATATATATAAAGCGTAGACAGAGTCACAATGGATGCCCCCACTACATCTAAAAATTTTTAATTTAAAATTATTATTTTTAATTTTAATTTCATTAAAAATTAAAATTTTATCCCATTAATTTAATTGGTGACAAAAAATAATTAAAAAAATTATAGATATATTAAGATATCAAATAAAAATAAAATCTAAGTCTATCTATTATTTAAGCCATGACTTTTTTAAATGAAAGCCTACAAATAGAGAGATAAAAACTACATACTTAATTAACTTTTTTTTATTCAGATTTTTCTATCATTTTGACTTTTTCATCACACTACTTTTTGGCTTTTTTGCTTTTTGGCTTTTCTTCCCCTAATTCCACAAGGACTACCACACCCAAAACGAAAAACAATAATCTACATTGAACGCAATTGTGGAAAAGATTCCCCCACAGGCCCTATCCCATTTTATTGCTGATAGGTAAATTCCCACTTCTTTCTTTGGAAGAATGTGTAGTACGTATAATTTAGAGATGTGTTCTTGTAAGTTGTAATAGAGTTGGTACAGTTTTAATCTTTACATTCTTTTAGACTTTTAGTGAAGATGTAAGATAAGATTTCTCATAAATCGTAGCATATAAAGTTGTAAAAATGAACAAAAACAGTACAAATCATTTAGCACTAGTGATAATAGGGATAAAAGAAGTACCCTAGATGCCCTTATGAATAAAAATGGATAGGTTCAGATTTTATTTTTTATTTGATATCTTAATATATCTATACTTTTTATTATTATTTTTTTGTCACCAATTAAATTAATGGGGGCAAAATTTTAATTTTTAATGGAATTAAAATTAAAATTAAAATTTTTTCAATAATATAAGAGTACTTTAAATATTTTGCCCCCACTCAAAATAATTTCTGGATCCGTCCCTATACTAAAGTATAAAAATACTTGTACAAATGTGTGAGTATTTGTTAGATAACAAGTTCACTAAACTGACCCATATAAAAAATCCATTTGGAACATTACTTGTATGTCTTTAGAAATTCTCATTATGATAATTGTATAAGTGATCCTTTGAATTGAGATCAAATTTATCTCATATAGGGATTATTATATTTTGATACTACTTATAACCTATTCTAGTGAAACGAAGTTCAATCGATATTCATTGGATATAGTATGAACTATATAAAGATAGTTGATCAATACATGATTCATGACCCTAAAGTGTTTAGGGATAATATTTCATTGTTCTCAATCAATATTAATTTGGGAACTCTTTGACCAAAGGTAGAAAGATGCTTTAAAAATAGTTTTCAAATATCATTAATTGAATCAATCACTAATGGTGAAGAGCTAACATGACTGGACTCAAATCAAATAGACATTAATTCCATGTTATATATTTAATCATAAGATTGTATGGTAAAAAGATAGAATTATACGAAAAATCATGCATGAAAAGATTAGTCAAACTATTATTGACATTTCTAAATATTTAGGTGATTATGATGCATTGCTAGATGCTAATCTTGATCTATGAATATAAATTATATAATTATAAAACTAAAAATTATTTAATTTAATTTATCTAATTCTAAATATAATTTAGGGTTATAATCCATATATGTTGCCAACATATTTGAAAACCTAATAAGTAACACACAAAAACAGGTTACATAGAGAAAAGTATTATAATCAAATTGAACTTAATTATAAAGTTTAAGAAACGTTAAGATTAAATATAATATATTTAATAAATAATGACCAATATAAGATATTAGGTCCTATTTAGACATAATTGGTATTTAATTAGGATTAAATATAATTAGAATTAATTTTAATTAAATTATTAAAATATCCAAAACCTATTATAAATAGAGTTAAGTTCTAAGGGAGCTAACACTCCTTGCCTAACTCTCTTTGCAATAGTTAAAGAGTTCTTTTAACATGTTCTGTGAATAATATTAGACATCAGATACTTGTATGGATACGATAGTTGAGATAAATCGATTTTAGAAACAGTTTGAGGGATATGATAAAAGAAAGAATCAAGCATCGGAATAAGGTATGAACTAAGATATATACTTTGTCATGATTTATATGTTAATCATTTTGTAGAATTTAAAGTGATCTTGGCCTTTTCAGGAATTCAAAACGAATAAAGTTTTTAATTATTCGACTGTGTGTGGGATTAGATCCTACCCTGATTTCCCATTAGTGATATCAAAGCTAACTTTTAATTCTATAATTTGATTAAATTCACTTGATTATTATTGATATCATAAAATTAAGGTTTAAAATTATCAATTAGTTTTAATTTTCTGAAAATTAAAACCAATCACTTTGTTTTGAGTTTTTTGAAAACCATTCCTCCAATGCTTCAAAAAATTAAAATTAATTACTTTGTTTTGACTTGTTTGAAAACCATGTCTTCTATGTTTTTGTTTAAGCTCTCCAGAAACACATTGAGTTTTTATCTTAGCTCTTGTGTGTTTATTTTTGCCTTTGATAATTTTGTGCTTTCTCAATAATCTTGCAAGAGAGTGAGAGTTAAACACTACGAGGGTTGTGAGATGTTCGAGAACAAAGTTAGTTAGTCGACGATCATGAGGAAAGGCTAAATCTTACTTAAACGAACCTAAGCGAAATTGTCATGCAAAGGAGTAGGCATGACTTCAGTATAAGTTTAGTGTCTAAGAAAACCTTTGTAACAATAGGGAAGAAATAATGAAAATTGATTTGTAGTAGTTTGGGAAATAACCCTTCCCTACATCCAATATCTTTTTACAATTCCACCATAATTCTTCTTTTAAGGCAAAGTATAATATTTATACAATATTTTCTCGATAAAGAGGAACCTTTTTATAATCTTCATTCATAATGAAGAGGAAACTAAATCCCATATAGAATACCCCCAAATACAATAATATAATGCCTCAACTAAATCTTACAACTCAAAATACCTTACTTTATCACTAGATAATTTCAAAGAGACTCATTCACCCAAATATGGGACAATAATGTTCAAATGATTAAGAAACTCTTATAAATGTGTGTAAAAGATATCCAAATGCTTCTTGATATAAGAACCAATGAGAAAACGGGTATTTATAATATTTTGGGACCCCTATTGGCTGTTAAAGTCAAAAAGTAGTCGTTGTAATGAATAGTTGTAGAGTACTAGTCGATCAGTATAGCATATCAGTGTACATTGAATGTACAAATTCAATAGTTATTGAGACATTAGTCGACTAGTAGGCATATTGGTTGATCAATATATTAACCAATATTATTACATACTCCTGATTCATCAAATTTTGTAATTTTAATCTATATTGGTAAACTTTTAACCCATATAGGTCGATCAACCCACCAAAACATGATTTTAGCAATTTGAAATGCTCAAAATTAATATGTTTAATATAATTGTGATTTAAAAAATTCTCACAATGTTTGCTAAAGAGTGTTTGAAAGATTAAGAGGTTTTTTTGTTAAAACCAAAAGCTTCAATGTCTCTTGATGAATGAAAAGACTAATGCAATGAAATGATATTAAATTTTTTATGCATGGAGAGCCTTTTAGAACGTCAAAGTAACTAGATGAAATTACAATTAATATTACAAACTAAATAGTGATCATAATGTTCTTTATTCTTCTTTTGTTCTTTATTTAGTCTTCACTTTGTAAGTTACAAACTTCATATTTTCTTTTATCAACTTCATAAACTCTCTTCTTGTGTTTATAATGACATCTTATTCTCATATTCCTTCTCATCAAAATAATAAACCCATTAGTAGTACTTATTTTCCGTTATCATCAAAAGTCTGATTGGAGTCTCTCTTGGTTCAACAGTTATGATGCACCCATATTTGTCATGAATCAATAGGTCTAAATTATAAATCTTTGTATGAAGGAATTAGCCACTAGTAGTACAATACATAAGGAGATAGATGGAGAAAATAAGAGAAAAGTTGTCTCTAATTATAATGAAAAATAAATGATCAGGATTAAAGATGGACTTGTATCATGCATAGACCAAGAGTGTCGATCTAGGATCTTTATGTATGACAAATAATTACTTAACATATGGATTTCCACTTTTAAGAGCTGAGATCTTTAATGCGTATTGCTCTTCTAAGTTTGTCATTTAACCATATCTTTTAATCCTATACTCACCTTTGTTTTCTTTATTTTTGGTTAATGAGATAACTAATTTGAGTTAAATGTGTTATTTTGAGTCTTTATTTCAAAGTTTCACTTATCCTCTTATGTCATTTTTGTTTAGTTCCTTTTTTAGTAGTTTAAGCTTACTTAAACATCATTTTGATTCATTATTTTATCTTCTAAGGTTTCATTTTGAGATCCCTTTCATGCAAGAACCTCTTTCTTTTCCTTTTTCCTCCATTGTCGCTTTATTTTTCATTTGCGCTATTTTGATCATAATTCTCCTCTTTTAGCCTTTTCCACTTATTGGTAATAATGTTTTGAACTCATTTACTAGCTCCCTCTGATATTTTCATTTCATGTTCTTCTTTACTGCATTTTGGTTGCTTGTTTCAATGTCCCCACCTTTGACCTTTATTATTGCATTTTGGTTGCAAACAATTGATAAGCTGAAGTTTCATAATATTCCTAACATATGCACTCTATCTACGAGAGATGAAGAAAGTAGTGATCATCTATTTTTTCAACATCAATTTGTATCCAATATTTAGAGATCTTTACTTCACAAATGCTATATTTAGCATGCTCTAGGTGATTGGAATTCCATCAAAAGGTGGTATATTACCATCAATCATCCTGACAACACAATTAAGTGGTGCTTCTAATCGACAAAATCTGCAAGTTCACAGAGTCGTTCCTAGTACCTACAAATCGAGTATTCCAAGGTTGTCTCCCACAAGGACTTAAATATTCACCACCGAATTAATCCTAATTGCTTGAATGAAATTGACAATAAACGTAAAAAGATGATTGCATTTAGGTAGGCAGTAAATTGTAAATACTGGAAAATAACAAACAAGGATAATTTGATAATTTAAACTTAGGGCTTTGGGATTCACTAACTCAAGAGATTGATTAATAAATTATGAAATTGATTGAATGAAAGGTTATAATAACAATTGCAAAACTTTATTGATATTCTCTCTCAAGACATTTAAGAATATCTAACTAGTTGATTACCATCTCTCAATGTGCAACCTAACTAGTCAAATTCATGAAGAACAAGCAACTACAAGTTATCACACTAGCTTAGGATATCTCTATCTCTAAATCTAATGTGTTTATCTTCCTAGTGCATAAACCATACTTCACCTCTCAATTCATCATATGATTCCTAAGATTGCATCTATGGTGATCAAGCATAGGGACAACAGTGAAATGCAAGAGAGATAAACACAACCCAAGAACTTTCATTCAACACCAATCAATCCATAAAATACAAATCAATCCCTTAGATAGGCTACATCCCTTACCCTAAATGAGGTTTAGATCTAGAACATGATAACAGAAACTATATACATAAAGATGCTCAACATTCAAGAAAGAGTAGAGAGAGAAGGTAGAGAGAACACAAAACAAGATTGCTTCCAATGCTTGGATTAATCCTTTAAAACTTCTTCTTTTCCTCTTTTTCAGTGCCTCCTTATGTTGTTGCTTCGTTTTCAATGTCCAGCCCCCTCATTAGGTCTTAAAAATGAGTATTTATAGTGCCTTGGGTTCAAAGAAACCTAGTTTTTGCTAAACAGGGGAAGGCAGATCGTCCTTGGGCCGACAAAGTCCGTTAAGTAGATATTATGTCCATTTAGCGGACCTTCTCGGGTTTGGGAAGTGAAGTTGGCAGACAATGTCCGTTTAGCGAACCTTCTTGGGTCTCTGGAGTGGAATTGACCAGGAAATGTCCGTTAAGCAGACCTTGTCGGGTCTGGGAGCAAACTTGTCCAGGCAATATCCGTTAAACGGACAAACACTGGTCATTTACAAAATGCGCCCTTTTGACCCTTCAGTTGATAGAATCTCTCCTCGGAGTCTTTATGCAAGTTGTAGAAATCAGAGTCTTCTTTGAAATCATCCTTGAATGACCTTAATCCAACATTTACAGTAAAAGTTATGCCTTTTACTCCCAAAATTTATCCATTTGTACCTATCAAACAATAAAGTTGAAATATGTGAGAACTAACCAAATAAAGCTTCAAATTCACATAGAGATAAGTCAAATTAGTTCCAATTCATCCCAAAATCATATAAGAATAATTTGACTTATCAAATTCCCCCACACTTAAACTATTGCTTGTCCCCAAGCAAAACAAAAGAAAACTAACTACTAAATCCTTAACCAAGTTATTGATTCCACTTTCGTAGGTGTGCGGTGGCATTTAGCATATGTCATAAGCCTTTAAACCACTATGTGTCCATAATGGAGGAGTTATGGTCTCTTGAGGGTTTATTTAAGACGAATGGTACCCACAAACATTTCCTTTCCATCATTTCACACCTAATCATCATCATAACTGAATCCCATAAGTCGAAAGCATTATAGGTAAGAATTGAAACATAGATACAAGGTTACATAATACTTCATAAATTAGGTCACAATTAAGCAACAATAAGGCTTCATAATGCTTCAATTAATCAAAATCACATGTCATGAATGAAATCTCTCATAAAGCATTCACTTTCACACACAAGTGTTTAAGGGTTACTCTCAATCATCTTCTCATACATATCTCTTACCATAAGCTTGAATTTTATCTATTTCTCCATTACTCCCATCTATGGCTTATCCATGAATCAAAAAGGTCTTTATTTCTTTAGTTGTAATGGGGCCAAGAATAAAGTAGGCTATGAAAGAAAGGATAGGAATTCTAATATTCAACAATTAATAGAACAGAAATCACAAATCTTACAATCTTTTTTTTGGCAAACTCTACTTAAAACGTGGCCTACAATCATAATGTTTATGAAACTCCACCAACTCTATTGTCATGTTTTTCTTTTTTTTTCTTTTTTTTTGACAGCATGCTTCTTCAATTACCATAAAAACACCCCCACACTTCTTCGTTTGTATACCTATCAATAAAAATATTAAATGAACAACATTAATAGCTCTACTAACCATTAAAAAAAGGGTGAAATTGTTTTTCTTGGTTCAAGGTGCTTTGGAATAGGTTTACAAAGAAAAATGCTCAAATACAGTCACTAGACACAAAGGGTTCACTAGGGGATTGATGTATAAAAAGGGTTAGCTATTTGGCTCAAGCTCAATCCTAGTGTCTTATATCACTTTCATGAATATACCATAACATGATTATGTAAACTCGAAGATATGCAATGCAAGTTCTAGAAGTAAACATACATAGAAGAAAAAATTATATCGCTCAAAAAAAAAGTAGGATTGAGTGCAATCCTTTAGGCTCAAAATAGATCAATTGGTGATGTTTACTCATTCAATAGCATGCTCATTCAATCAGTTTAACATTATATCATCCTATTGTGACAAGGTCTGTAATCCATTTAATCATATTATGCTTCTTATTTAAGATCAATCTTATCTATAATGTAATTAACTCATTAAATTGGATTATAATGACAATTAGATTGTGAAAGATGTATAAATATTCAAACATGCCTGTGAGATTATGTACAATTAGATCATGCAAAACTACCTAAAACAATTTTTTATTGGAAATTGTAAGATGATTTAATGGCAAACAATGTATGCACGACCATCAATTTGTCCTCCCCCACACTTAAAATCCACATTGTCCTCAATGTTAGGAAAGATAAAGAAAAAGTAATGCAATTAACGGAAGGCAAAGTAAAGGTAGAGAAACCCCCTGAAATAGTCGATTGCCCAAATTCTATACCCTATGTTCTTATCTCCCATCAAAATATACACATTATGGAGATATAGCAAAATCATACTGAAGTTATTCTTACAATTGCCAACATAAAATCAAAACGAGGGTGAGATTAAAAGTAAATTGCACAACTACATGCATGAGAGTTTAATGCAATCCTATGACCCTATGATATCATAGTTCCTGAGGAGGTTGTTGTTGCTCCATAAAAGCCCTCAACATCTTTTCTATTATGACTTGTGAGGCCGCGAGATTGACCACTTCCGTTCATAGATCTCTAATGTCTGCTTGCATCTGGGTTAGAATTTAAGTATCCCTTGAAGTTGGATGGGCTCTTGGTCACCGTGCAGTAGGGGCATTCGGATTGTGCCTCTCTCGATGTGGATTGACCCATCGATTAGGACCATTTTCTGTGTATTCGAATTCCCTCATTTTGTCGACATCGATGACATCCACCTCAATAGTATAAGCCACTGCTTCATCGCTTTTGAGGACCTTGAGATGCTTAAACAGTTGGCTTAATAATATTAGAAATACAAACGTCTTCGTCTCGACTTTGTGGTGCACCACTTGCCACATAGAGGTCATCATCATCTTGGCAGCAGCAATGCCTTGAAATTGGTCATCATGAAAGAACATCTTATCCAGAATGTATAAGTCTTCATTTTAGAGGTATCCGGAATCACTGGCCTTGGGCGTTACATTATGCGCCAGCAGGAAAGCTACCAACCTCGGGCTAATGTCAAGGTATTTGCAATGCATAAAGAACCGCTAATTTGTAGGTTTCCAAGTAGCTCTAACCCCGAGCCGATCCATAGCATCGTGCTTATCCCGTGTACTATCACATGAACACTTGGCCCGCTTATCAAAGGATGGGACATTACCTCCCATTGGCACCTCTAAATGTCTACAAATCAGCTCTTTGGTTATAACCACCGCTTCCCCATTAACTCGTGAAGTGAGCACGGGGGGTTGTTTTCTGGCTTCTGCACTGAGGTTGACATAGAATTGTTTGATTGCCTTCGGGTAATATGCACCCTTGAGGGTCAACAATTTTCCCCAATGAAACTTCTCTAAATTCACCCTTACGTGGCACACTTCATCAATATTCTCCGCCACTGAGACTTCAATCATAAACTTGTTGTACCAATCTTCATATTGTGCATTGATGAACCTGGGTTGCTCCTCTACTTCTTGGACCAGATTTTCCCCCCTAACTGATCGAGAGGATTGACCGATGTTTTCCCTTGCAGATTGCTTAAACCGTGACATCTTATGGTAGCCTCACACCCATGATAACTTTAAACAAATGGATCTCAACCCCCAACAACCAAGCAATAATTTCCTTTCAAACTCAATCACACCCTATAATCTCAGCTTCAGTCTCAATCTCACAACTCCAATACACACCAATTTTTTCAAATTCAATAACACAACCTAAAATTCAGTTCAATCAACCCAACACTTCAATACAAACTAGCCCCTTCAAATTCAATCACACAAATTGTGATTCTGTCCAAATTCAACCCAACACTTCAATTTAAATCAGCCTCTCCACATTCAATACACAATTTGAAATTCACCTTCAATCAACCCAACACTCCAATATATCAATGGCCGCGTGTCATTACTCTAGTCAAAATAAAATAACTAGACTACTACTATAACAGTGGTGAGTCTAGGTCGATCCCACAGAGAGTGTGTGTGAAGTTCATGAAATGAAATTTAACGGTGTTTATACTTAACGGGGGGAGGGGGTGGGGTTTGGATTTTTAAAGAAGAAAATAAAATAAAACTAACTAATAAAAACAAATTAAAGAAAACATGCAACAAAATGATAAATGTGGGGAATTCAATAGGGACCCGGTTCTTTAGTTTAATCTCAGCCTATACCCTAATCAAGCATAATTTATTAATTTGTTGTTCTTTAATCTCTCCTAGAAATTATTAATCGTGGGTTAAAAATTAACCCGAGTTTTCCCTTAGATTTTGTTTAATCAAGATACGATCGTTAATTAA